>RAON01000039.1:0-187475 GCA_009805295.1 Neurospora sp. FGSC 6877 | reverse complement strand
AAAAAAAAAAAAAAAAAAAAGTCAAATGTCCCTCTTCTGCTCGGTCAGCCAGTACCTCCTTCCCACGTGGCAGCCTGGAGGCCCAATTCGGCAATCGACCCTGGGTCTGTCAGGGGGTGTTATGTGGAACATCCCGGACACTCAATGTGACGCGCTTGTGCTGTCAATGGAGCCCACTGTGGAGGGTGCGGGTCTCTTGGACCTCCTATGCACAACACAACAGCAGAGCAACAGCAACAGCAACAGCCGTACATCAGAATTGGGGCCGTCATGACATGAATTTTTTTTATTTTTTCCCAAAATAATGTGGATTCTGACATGGCATTTGTTTGTATACAGGATCCCTCTACCGATTCGACCTCGGAAAGTCCAAGGAAGAGGTTGAGTCAGGTTTGATCATCCCCAACAGCCTTGGCTGGTCTCCGGATGGCAAGACCATGTACTTCACCCACACGCCTGAGAACACCATCTTTGCGTGGGACTACAATCCCGAGAACGGCAGCCTCTCCAACAAGCGCGTCCACTACAAGCACGAGGAGAAGGGTCACTTGGACGGGTTCAGGGTCGATAAGGATGGCAACATCTGGCACGCCCTGTATGATGGCCGCTCCGTCATCAAGATCTCCCCGGCCGGGAAGATCGTGGGCCGAATCATCCTGCCGACCAACAACATCACCTGCGTCGAGTTTGTGGGTACCGAGTTGTTCATCACCAGCGCCGCGGACGAGGACAGCGAGGAGGGGACCCTGAGCAGGAAGTATGGCGGCGGCCTGTTTAGGGTCGATGTCGGCACTACCGGATTGGACCACACCGAGTTCAAACTTGAGTAAAGTTGTTGGTACAAAAACGATATCTGCATGATTTGCATACACAGTGTATCTTGTCTATCCCGTCTGCATGTCTCAGTCCAAGGACCATGAGAGAGAATCGAGGACAGTATGAATGTATGTTCAGATTTCCAGCTGTTTACGTACCTGCCTGGTCCTAGGTAAACAACCTAGATTAGTGAAAGCCGATGGACGGCGATATCCAGAGCTTTGCATACATCTCTCAGATCTACCTCTCTCTCGGATGTCTCAAGTGTCTCACTTTTGTTCGTCGCTTCGGTTCGTTTTGTGGCCCACCGTGGGAGGTTCGAGACTGTGTACTATGGCACAATAGTAAGCAACCTAAAAAGTCCTGAATAAAATGGTCCTTGACCTACATGCGTGGTAGGTAGGTACCTACTAGTAAACTACCACGCCAGCCTCCCCCTATCCTGAAACACAACTGAACCAAACTACGGAGGACATGTGGGAGAAGCGCAGTAGGCGCAGTAGGTAAACTGGATAACCACTAGGAATTCATCTCGTCTCTACCTAGTCGTGCTAGTCTCTAGTGGGAAACTTGTTTCCAATGGGGAATAGATAGGACATCCCAGCGTCGGGTCAAACGCCGAACCTCCGTTCGTTGTACGGCGGGACGGCTCGTTCGAGTGGTATGTACGATGTCGGAGACCCGGTGGGTGACATATGTGCTGTGCTGGGTCAGGTGTCCTTCTTGAGGAACAAGGAGTTTGTGAACCCTGATGGACAGGCTGGACTGATGGACTGATGATGGATGGTGGATGGCTGAGTACACCAGAGATATGCTCACCTGCGGTACAGTACACGTGATTCTTTCTTTAACGGGGGATATCGTCAGCTGATGGCTACCTGTCTTGGAAGGGGAGGGAGTTGGTTGGTCGTTCGATAAGAAGGAGTCTCTGTGGCTTTCCCGCCGGGAAGTCTACCCAGGCTTGACCCAGGCTGCTGTGAGCCAGGAAAGCCAGGAAAGACATGTAACATTCTCCGAGTTATTATGGTACAGTCGGATGCTCGTCACTTTGCAGTTTTGCAGTCTCTCACGGCATGTCACCATGTTCGCCCATCAATCAACAATGGCTGAGGAGTGAAAGGGATCTGCTAGGTTTGGTATCATCGAATAGCTTGCGCAGATACGAATACGTTAGGGCTATGGGCTATGGGCTAAAGGTACGGCTAACCAACCAGCCAATCGGTATGATGATGTATCTGTATCTTCCCTTCCCTCCCGGGCCCCCTTCTCTCCCGTAACGCTCCGCCTTTTGTTCCCCGTCCGTTCATCCGTTCGGCCGCCCGCTCGGTGGCCGGCCGCCGTCGGGCATCTTGCATGCATGTCATTCATCGTTTCGTTTCGTTTCGTTTCGTTTGTTTTAGTGATAATGTCTATTTTGTCCATGCCTGCCTATAATTCACTGTAGTAAGGTGAATGGATGACGGATCAGGGTTTTTGTTTCTTCACACCGATTTGTGGTTCAGCTTTGGCTGGCTGGCTGACTGGCTGGATGATGGATCAATCATGGATAGATGGGTCTGTGAAGGGATGAAGAGAGGATTGGAGATGGAGATGTAAGCGGTGAAGAGAATCAGCCTCGCCTCAATTTGTCTCCTCCTGCCCAGGAGGGAGTTCACTGTCACGCATCTCGGTTTCGGTGAGTGTGCTAGGTACCGTAGGCTGGCCGGTTGGTAGGGATAGGGATGTAGTTTATGTTGGATGGGTGGTGGTAAAGGGGTGAGCACGGTGGTAATCACTGAGTGATCATATGACGGGGATACAAGCTTCTGACACAGTAGAGTAGAAATTGGAAATGGAGATGGCAACTCTGTTGCTGGGATAAGAAAAGTTATCACCCCTGGGGGAACTGATAGGTAGGGAAAGGATGCATAATTGAGTGACAGACGCAGAGTTGAGGAATGGGTTTGGTACCTGGACGAGCTCCGGCGGGAGTTTGGGGGTTGCTTGCAGTGGCGATGACTAGAACTAGATATTTACAATGTCTCGTGCGAGTTCGCAAGTGCTACTATTACTGTTGTTCGACGATGCAAAATGAAAAGAGTGTCAAAGACAAGAAGATTCGAAAGCAAAAAAAAACAAGCCGCCGGTCCGGTGCGGTAGACCTCAACCACCTTAGTACCCATATGTTATTGTTGTTATTGTTGTTGTTGGTGGTGGTGTTGTCATGTTGAATCCCTTTTTATGATTATGGGCCTTGGATGTGTTGTGGTGTTCGATCCGCGGTTCGGTCACTTTTTATAATTATGTGACGTCGTGAGTTTTGGGGTGGTTTATGGTAAACCGCTGCGCCATGTTGACAGCGCGCTCCAAACCGGCTGCGTGTTGGAAGGAGGTCTCCGACAGTGGTACATATACCGTGTTGATTTTGCTGGGGAAGGAGCGATGTAGCTGGCAGATGGGGTGGAGGAGCTGGCAAACCTAGATGAGATGGAATGGAAGGTGGGATGGAGTATGTCAGTAGTAGGGTGATGTGTTAGAAGGACATACCACAGTGTTGTCTTTGAGGCTGGAAACGTAGTCGTTCGCCCCAGATGACAATCAAAGCTTGTCGTGCACTTCTTCAGATGGTTATGGCTTGTTACTGGACATTTAACTACTTCCGCCATAAAAACATGTTTCTTCGTAGATGACCAGGGGTTAGTTACAGCGTGACCGATCTTCGGCTCCCACGATGGCGTTCACAGAAGTGTACCGCTTGTTTCCTAACTAGCTGACAGAAAGCAAATTGCTGACTGAGTTAAAAAGGAGAGAGGAAAAACACAAAAAGCTATTCATAGATTGCTTACCCTTGCACAGCGTCAGCGTTTCAGAACATCACACAACATCTAGGCCATGACTATAAGATGCTGCGTTATCCCTATAGAACATCACTTTTAAGGTTCAGCGGTCGCCAGCGAAATAGCTGGGAGTATTACACGCAGACGCCACTGACAATAGCTGACAGCATGGGGTATACTTGACTTCTATAGAACGGAATCAGCCAGCTGCGGGAAGCCGTTTCATGCAAGTTATCCTTCTGTTTGGAAAGAGATGTTTTGGTCTCACGAGACATAATACATCAGGTAAGATTAAGGGACATGAGAGGTTCGTATGTTCCTCCAGAGTAGTTGCACAACAGTGACTCGGTCAAGAATTGAAAACTATTGCACCTCTTTCTTTCTTGCCGGATGACATGTACCAGGCTCGAGGCGTTCTCCTTGGACTAGATAGTTCAGACTAAGAAATCTGTACTGGGAAAATCACACGTAGGAAGTGAATGTACGTAAAAAAGCATATAGGCACGATAGAAGACTCTATCACGGTCCGTGACTCGAAGCTGTTGCGTATGATGGCAATTTTTATTTTCACAACATTTACTTCCCAGTTCTAGAAACACAGAGGTTCTGAACATCAAAACGATGATTCTTCTGCCATATTTCTGAGAGGCACATCCACTTCTTCCGCTCACCATCACTACATGTGTTTCAAGTGACCACGGGCACACTGATGAGTAGTCGTAAGAATAAACTGAACGTGGACAGTCCAATACCGCTCGCTTTGGCTAGGAAACGCGTTGGAAGCACGTCGCCAGAGTCTATTCGGAATAATTTGATCCAGGAAATGGTTCGACTGCGGTGAAAAACCTTAGTAGAGACTCATGGACGCATGAAAGAGTACACCAAAAGGGTGCTGTATTGGACCGTGACGTGTTCGGTTTATTTTGACGATCACTCGACTGGGTATCCGAACCGGCCACTGTAAAAGAATCGGATTTTTGACACTCAGTTCCACTGATCAGATTTTAAGGCGGCAGCTTCAGCTTTATGGCGACAGGATACTGTCTAGCGATGATCCCTGTCATCACGACAATGAGGCGGGTCTTGACCGTAGGTTGATGTATCAGACACCTGCATCTCTGATTTTCCGGCTCGGTTCGAACACAGGTTGCCGGCGAGTGTTATGATACAGTTACAACGATGATGGTGATTGAATGCCGGTCGACTGCGAGGCTAGCTAGCCACTAAGGCAGTCTGATACAGCAAAGTGTGTGCTATTCCCCGGGTATCAATCTGTTGACCTTCTTCATGACGCAAATAACCAAAAGGACATCCCGGAAGTCATATTCGAAACAGACAATACCCGCCTCACTTCCACCCATACTTCCCCGCAGCGTCCTTGCGATTATTCCTTCCCTGAGCCCAACTATCCTCCAACGCTGACTGGTTGCTCTGCGCCATATTGACCATCTGTCTGAGACTGTGCTTGCCCGGCGCAATCGACCGCACTGGGTTGTATACTTGCTCGCCCGAGGCCCTCAGCGCGTTGTTATGCTCATACTCCTGCTCCATGTTGAAGTTTACGACCTTGGCGCCTTCTGGAATCTCAAAGGTGTCCCTGTTCTTGCCTCCACGCTGCCGCCCGAAGAGCTCTCTGCGTGCTGTTTTGTTCAGAGCAAGATCGTCAGCTATGGAGCTGAGGGACTGCTGGTGGTTTGCATTGCTAGGTGCCGAGTTATACGTGGAGGGGGTAGGGGGGGTGTAAGAGTCGTAGTCGCCTGTCACGTCGTTCTCATGGTATTCGTAGTTGGTCGAGGGATCTGGGGCCGTGAAGAGGGGCTCGTAGGCACCAGTGGCTGATGTTGTTGCTGTTGTTGGGGTGGCTTCCTCCTCCTCCATGGAGAAGAGCGAGACCTGCTTCCTTTTCGGAGCTGCTGGTTGTGCTGTTACCACAGTGTCTTGTGCCGATGGGGCTGGTGCCGTTGTTGTTGCCGCCTTGTCCCCAACACTCTGGACAGCTGGTGTTTTGGGTGTCACAGCCTTCTTCTTCTGGGGCTTCCTTGCTACGGAAAGCGGCTTAAACATGAGCGGCTTTCCAACCAACTTTACTTCCTCCTCGGGCTTCTGTCCTTCTGGGATTGATGGCCCTGCCGGAGCCTTCTTTGGTGCAGGAAGGTTGAGTCCAGAGGAAAATCCGGACCCTGATGTCGATTCTGATCTTCCAAAGCCATCGTCCCCATTGTCATTGCCAGTCCTGGAAAAGGCAGGTTCTGCGCCAGTCCTAAGATTTACGATGGGCTTGGGCTTGTTGCTGTTGTCGCCCGCTGGCGCTGATGTAGAAGCAGTGTTGGCTATGGATGCCGTCTTCTTGGGTGCTGGTAGAAAAGACCCGAAACTGCTAAACCGACTGGATCCTCCTCCAGCTGTCTTGGCCCGCTTTGCTGGTGGTTCATCTTCCGCCGGTTTTGACTCGGGATCTGTGCCTGCGCTGCCTAGGTTGACGATGATTTTGCCTGAGCCAGAGCCGGAGCGGTCGATGAGCTTCTGAAACGGTTTCTTCGTCGTCGAGGGAGCCACGGCGGGTGCGGGTGTGGGCGCTACTGGCTGCTGAACGGGTTCGGAGTCCGAGTCCGAGTCGGAACCATAGTCTACCAAGCCCATCTTGATCAATTTCGGTGTGGTTTTGGTTGCTGGTAATCTGACGGATGAGGGTGTAGAGACCGAAATGCGACGCGACGTCTACTTTCACGGCGTTCAGTTGTCCACAGGGTGGTCTTGGCAGCAACGTCCAGGGGTCGTCATTGATGCAGCGAGTGCAATTGGAGACGGGAAGTCTGGGCCTGGCCCGTTTCCCCAGCATTTGGTACCCCACCAACAATGTGCCCGACAGCTGATAAGATAAGGGAGCTTGTGCCGTGTGAAACGGCCGGCGGGTGCTGATCCCCCCGAATGCAGTGGCCCCAGGGACTCCCTAGAACATCATCAACCTCGCTAGAACACCTTGCGACACATCATCATTCTTCAACCGGACACCGCATACAACCTTGTCACACGACACAAGGCTAGACACACGGAAAGCAATCAGGACCACGAAAGTCGCACGAATCCCTTACCTCGAAACAAGCGCAGCGACAACGAGTCATCCTTACACAACAACCTCTACTCTACGAGCTGGACTCGCCCGCCGCTATCGCGAGACCGAACCTCGTCGCCAATCCGTTGTCACACCCACGTCTGCTATAACAACTGGACCTCAAGAGCTCGAAAGACATTACCTTTCCATCGCAATTGCAGTTGAATGGTGGTCGGAGCCCGGTTGCGACCCCGTTACGGCGCCTCTTGATATAGCCTGCTTGCCGGTGACTGCCATTGGATTCGATTACTCCCATCTGTTCTTGGCCTCGGTGATCCTTTTATGTGTCCCGACATCAGCCATGTCCGTAATTCAGGTGGAAGAGTATGTGTTGCTGGGTTATCCCATGACCGGTGTGGAAAGGCTTCGACATGTTGGTCCAATCGTGCTGATCCGCTTTCTGCAGTCTGGTTTCCTACCAGCTCCGTACGGGCTATCTGAATGAGGTTGCCGACGGCGTAGGAGAACGGCTATTTACACTGAACGAAGGCTTCCTCAACTCTGCGCCCTTCAAGTCCACCGGTTGGCGCCCGAATCCCGCCCTCATCAAGCGAACCCACTCTCCTCCTATACCCACCGCGATCGCATCCGAATACTTCCAGGCTCCACGAGTAGCTGCGCTGCCGCTTGAAGATGAAGGAGAGGAAGAGAACTTGTTTCCGGGCGGAGGCATTCCTCTGGGTCCCAGTGTAGCCGCAAAGCGCCGTAGGAGGAGGGAACAAATGGAGGAGGAAGACGACAGCAGTGATCTCAGCGACGAGAGCGACGATGAGCCCGACCACCGAGCTGCTCACCAAATCAAGTTTGCAAAGATGCCCTTGCGCACTCGATCTGGGTCTTCACCTATTCAGTCGTCCAACCTGCGCCAGGCAACAACCATGTCACCACCAAAACCGGCAGTCAGAAGAGGCTCTCAGTCCGCCTTGGAGACGGTAAAGGAGAGAGCAAGGAGCGATACTGTAACAAGTAGTGAGGTCTCGTCAGACCACGAGTTTGATGCTTCTGGGTTCCACCGGGCGAGAGAGGCTGCCCAAGCTGCGGCAGCCCGCGCAGCTAAGCTATCGGCCAAGCTGAACACAGATCCTTCCATGGGCATTAAGCGAGAAGCCAGCGATCTACTCGAGGATGAAGAAGACGACGATGACTCGGACGCTTCCGACATATCCGAAGCCTTTGTCGAAAGTATTGACTCAGCATCCATCCTGGATGCCATCAAGAACCCCATGAACGCATCGCCTCAGCATCAAGTGGTTGGTACACCTCCACGAGAGTACACGAGGAGGTCAACCATGATACGCAAGTCTGTCATGCCACCCCCATCCTCACTCCTAGTAGGAAAGCTTCCACCTCCACGGCCCCTGAGCACGATCCGACCGATCAGCGTGGTTCAACCCAAGAGTTTGCTCTCCGCGGCGCTGAAGGCCAAGAAGACAAAACCGGCGCTTCCATTCGACCGCTTCGCATCTCTTTCAGGCCAGGGTGACCCGAACCCGATCATGCTCAGGATCTACGCCCCTTTCTCTAAGAGTCCCTCCAAGCCTTTCGAGGTGCTGATCCGCCGAACCGTCCACGAGGGCGAAAGCATGGACAGGCCCGTAACGGTTGCCGATCTTATCGGCCTCAGTTTATGGCGCTACAACGAAGAGAAGCTAGAACCTTCACTCCCTAGCGACAGGCTCAACGTCAACTGGTGGACGCTTCGCATGGTGGAAGAAGACGGCGAAGTGGACGACGATTTCCCGCCCCTAGAGCGGAAGAAGCAGCTTACCTCCTTTACTACAGCTAACAACAAAGCCGGACGGTCACGCTCCAACTCCAAAGTCTACGACATCTTCGCCCTTTCCAAGGCATCCGAAGACGAATTCGAAGAGAACCAAAAACTCACCCCGCAATTCGAGCAGGAACAAGCCGGTGGGAGCCACGAGGAGGAGGAAGAAGAAGACAAGGACCTAACACCGCGCGGCACTCCCCGACCAGACAACTCCCTCCTCCCCGCCGCCGAGCCCCGAGGTAACCCGCTGCTCAACACCACCTACCGCCCCGGCGTAACCATGTACGCCGACATGCCGCAGCCCGCCCAGCCGGCGCAAAGCACCTCGCGCGGCGAGAAGCGTCTCCTGCGCATCCACATCCACTCCTCCGACGTGCCGGCCGGGCAAATGATCACGCTCGACGTGACCACGGAGACCTGGCTCGCCGACGTGCTCGACACCGCCTGCCGCAAGCGCCAACTAGACAAGGCCAACCACGTGCTCAAACTGCCACAATCCGGCACCGTTGTCCCCCTCGACCGCACCGTCGGCTCGCTAAACAACGTAACGGAACTCGACCTCCACCGGCGACGCTTTGCCACCGACGGTCCGCTAACCATGACCGGCTCTCCCAGCTCTTCTTCCCCTCGCCCACCCTTATTCGCAGATAACTCATCCACCTGGACCACAAAATCCAAAAAGGGCCGCGGGATAATGGGCGTGCACCCGCTCGCCAAGGAGATCCTCAAGCAGGATGAGCTGGGAATCGGCGCGACGGCAGTCAAGAAATACACGGTCTGGCGGAAGCAGCCGATGCGGTTGCTTTCCGAAAAGATCTTTGTCATTGACGGCGAGTACATCCACATCATGCCTTCGGCGGGCGGGAAGAACCCGGGGGAGATTGTGGATGGGAAGGCGACGACGGTGCATTTCAGCAATGTGGTGGGGTGCAAGGTTTCGAGGAAGCATCCTAATAATTTTAAGGTATGTTTGTTTATTTTACCCCACGTTTGCTTGCCCTTTCTGTCTCTGGTTGATGAGAGGTTTCATGGGTTGTATATCGCTAACGGTTGGTCTTTCTGAACAAAACAGCTTGTGGTGTACAAAGCTACGGAAAGCAAACGGTATGACTTCCAGACTAGCAGTGCGGAATATGCGGCGGAAATCGTGAACGAGCTTAAGAAGGGGATTTCGCCCTACCGGGAGGTGTAACCGAGCTCAAGCATACACTAGGGTGGCTTGAGGAGAGAAGGCCTCGGGGGTATTTTGCGGCTCAACTGTACAGTTATGAAGCGGATTTTGCTTTGCCGGACTGAGGGTCTGGATGTGTAACTCTATTACGTACACGTGCTGGCTAAAGCTCGAGGTCATTGCTTGCTTGGCTCTTCTATCGAACACATTGTGCTAAGCCTTCCCGGTCTGCTGAGATCTACCGGTTGTGCATACGGAATGCTTCTCCTGCATGCAAAACCACGAGCGAGTAGCCATGAGTTTTTGGTTTAGTTTATTCTCCAGCAATCAATCAAAGCGGAGACAAAGAAAGCGTAAAACAGCTGATGATCATCAACGGCTCGCATTTTCGTGCTTTGGTGCAGTGGTGTTATGCAATTGTCATTTTGGGATCGACCGTTTATCTTTTCCTTCAAGCACACCCTGATGAACACATGGATTGAAGACTCTCAACAGACAGAATGAACAGCCACTGTCTGACGAACCACATGTGCCACTTACAATTCCCAAAAATAACCGTTCGCTTTCATACCTATTGTACGTCTCAAAATGCATGACGCGCGTTTCAGGATTTCTTTGACTTTTGTTTGGATGGATTGGGGGCTTGGAAGAGCACAGCCTCATATTCAGCCACACGCGTGCGTATCTCCTGCGCCATTCCTTCGGCATTAAGTAATCAATGAGACCACTCACTGTGAAGCTTAAGCTTGCGTGGGCTCTTGCGGCACCGTGCAATGAGTGTTCTCATGCCGTCCGGACGTGTAACGTGCTAACAACTTCGGTGTCACATTGGGCAAGGCTTGTTACTAACAGGCTTGTGTACGCCCGAGCATTTGGAGATATGTGATTATTTTGCTTGCCTGCCTTACCTGATCTGAGAGTGGCACCTGTGATGGGATTCTTGGAAGTTCGTTCGTGAGACTGTCACGGATAAAAAACATTCGAAGTGGAACAGGGACGCAGAGATTCGGGAGAGAAGGAAACATGAATGTCTGAAGGGTCCAAAGGGTCCAAAGGGCCTCCAATTTCTATTTCTTTTGGAGAATGAAAGCGGGGATATTTGACAAACTGCTCATCAACACACCTAAGTTCACTGTTTGTGTTGGGGGTTCATGTTGACACCATTCCATGTGTGTGACTGTCGGTGTCGTGAGTGTCGTCGAACAATCTCACATACTTTCAACAGGTGGTTTGCATAATATGACTGGCAGCTGACAGCTGACACCTGGTCCGGTCTGGTCGAACGAACGGATGAGGAGAGAAGCAAACAACGAAAGAGATGTCAGAATTGAACAAGACGAATGACACAAATTCGACGCCAGAAGCTCGCTCGGGTTGAAGCACTCGCTTTGCCTCGTCCTCTTTCGGCTCGTCTCTTTTCTTGGGCTGCATCAGCCAAGCAAACAGCGGCGGCACAGTGAGAAGTGATGTCATCGAATGGATAGAATTCGCGAGAATTGCCCACCCCGGTGGTCCACTAGCGACACTAGCCGAGTTTGTGACCAGCGCAGGTCGCGGGCGCGGGAGCCGTTTTTTATGGACTCCTCCGAGACGGACCACGGGCCGGGAATGGTCTGGATGGGAATAAAAAGGAAGAAAGACGTTGAAGATCAAAAGTTGGAAAAGCTCCCTAGTTTTCGAGAAGTCGTTGACGCCCATCACAAAGGAAAAGCAGACACAAACCGTGATCACCCATCCGTGATTTCTTCCTTGGAGCCGTTCTTCCGAGCAGCGTGAAGATATGGTACCAAATCCGAAGCGAAGTGAAATCGATTTGAGTGTCCGAGTGACGAAAAACAAAGGCCGAGTCCCAAAGACCGTTCATCGGTCGAGGTTCGAACACATCAGATGGGCCTGGGCACTGACTCGGCTCAGGGCCCAGGAAGTCCAAGGGTCTACCAGTGGGTTCATGCTGAACTGCAAGGGGTTGAAACACATGCTTTCCGACTTGCAATTGCTTTTTTGGTGATTCCGTGCATTTTTGTTTCCTGAACCCATCTCAACGTTGAAAGGATGAGCGGTGGAGTCCACAATATTGATAAAAGTTCCCATGGAAATTTGAAGAACAGGAGCCAAGTGATGGATGAGTGATGAGAGGCTGGTGTGAGAGTTCGACGCCGCAAAAAAACGACGGGCATGTTGTGCAACCCAACGTTTACGTTACTGTAACTACTCTCTCCAGGCAAGCAATGAACACGAGCAGACAATGGTTGAGATTCGCCAATGGTGAACCTCGGAAAGAATGAAGAAACCAAAAAGAGTCAACAAGAGTGCCTTCACTGCAGCCACACCCCAGACCGTCATGCCGTAGAACCCGTGTGCCGGATTTCCCGGTCTTTGAGTGAATGGCTGGAGCCGCCTTTCCCCACACTCGATCGGGATGGAGGGCAGGCGCGGCTCGACAAGGGGGCGCGGTCAGTGTGGGTGTCGCGGGTGGTAACGATGGAGTGTGGTTGGCTGGGTTTGTTGCAACACTCCACAATTCTTGGTGTTTCTGGCGCAATCATGACGACGTCCCAGGGAAGCTCATTGCCCAGCAAGGCCAAGCTCCGAGCTGTGGTTCAAGGGATTCCATCGAGATGGCTGACATTGCGGCCCAGGTCTGGCCCATTCCTTGCCAATCACGAAGGGTTCTTTGTGTTTTGGTATGGAAGTCCTGATATTGGGGTCGAGCATTGACTGCAATCTGCAGGGTAGTGAGGGAGTAAGGGCCCGTCAAACGTGGATCCCCGTCAAGAGTCAAGGAGCAGTCTTCGGATGACATTGACAGCGAGAAAGAATGGATGGCATTGGTGTAGACATGCCCGGGAATCATTTGATGGGGAACCCCACCAGACAAAGCCAGCCCCGGGGACGTCGACCCAGCAACAACGACGGACGAGAGGCCACAAGCCGGCCATAACTGGATCACCACGCACCATGCAGGTTTGGATTTCGCCCTGTACAACACAGCTGATTCGCTCGTCATCGTTTCAAGCGGGCCGTGGCAGGACACATCCTGGAGGGGAAAAGGGAAGGTGCAAGTGAGATGATGGATTTAGCCATCCAGACATCCAGGGCTGGGAAGGCATCGACGATGGTGATGGATATAGAAGGACTGTGGCTACTATCTGAGTAACCCCCAGGTCAAGGTGTCTGATGTTAGGCAAGCTCGTACACTACCTCCCTTCCTCATGAGATCGCCGGAAGGAATACCTCAGGTGTAGGTAATCCGGATCCCCAGCCACACCAGGGCAGGTCTTGTTACCGTGTTTCGCCTCGTAGTTGCGTAAGTGCACACAGTACGTACCTGCAGTGACGGTGGATGTGTGAACAAAAAAAGAAGGAGTTGAGAGAAGTGGGTGGTAGGGGGTGGGTGGTGACGGGCCGGCTCCCAGGATTCAGGTCCTGTTCTCAGGTCAGGTTTGTTTGCCTTGCCCTGCCCTGCCTGCTTCCACATCTGCCCACTGCTCTGCTGAGCCCGCCTTGCACCCACCCTTGCCCCTCATCCTTGCTTGGCCTACTCTTCTCCGATATAAGTATTTGTCCCTTCTTCTCTTTCTGCTTCTCTCTTACGTTCCACAATACAACAACTCAAGATACCCATTTCACCTTTTCTCCCGCAGAAATACCCAAGAGCAACGCTCGCTTAATACCATCAACCAACAAAAATCACCAACAAAACCAAACAACCATCAAAATGAAGTTCTCCGCTGTCCTCGTTGCCCTCGCCCCTCTGGCTCTTGTACGTTCCTCTCGATCTACATACCTTTAATGCCGTCCACAGTTGCTAACCACCGAGAAAACAGGCCCAGAACTCCATCCCCCAGTCGGCTTCCTCTGCCGCCGCCTCCGCCTCTAACAGCGTCACCTCTGCCGCTGCCTCCGTCTCCTCCTCGGTCAGCTCTAAGGTCGCCAGCATCTCCTCCAGCGCCGACTCTGCTGTTGCTTCCGTCACCAGCAAGGCTGGTGACTCTCTCTCTTCTCTCAACTCTCAGCTCTCCACCGCCACTGGTTCCGACAGGGCTTCCATCACCTCTGCCATTGGCTCGCTCACCAGCGATGCCAACTCTGCTATCAACTCTATCACCAGCAAGGCCGGCTCTGCTGCTAGCTCTGCTACCAGCAACCCTGCCGCCCCCATGAAGACCGGTGCCGTCGCCATGGGTGCGCTCTTCGGTGGTGCTGCTGTCCTTGCCAACCTCTAAATTCACTTCTAAATTCGGAGTGACTGTGGAGATGGTTTAGAGTATCAGCCACGGAACTTGGTCATGTTTCTACGAATGCGGAGATCTACGAATGATGGACGATTCTCTTTCGACATTCACGAGTTCCGAGGTTACTTGTACAAGAACATACGACATATTTGACAAGCGCCCTCCGCAAGGTATTCTACTACACATGCTTTTTGTTTTAAAAGATTCCCTGCCCAGAATGGGTGTTTCGACGCTTTGCTACGCTTAGCTATGGTTTGATGTCGAGATGACGATAATGGGATTATGGTGGGATTATGGATGGGTTTTTCCATTTGTTGGCTTGGAGAAAGTAAAGGAGTTAATCTAACCGGGCTTAATACAATCTTTATACACCAACCTCACAATTTCGTATAATCTTGTGACTTTTGGGCCCCTCATACGAACGGACGACTAAACAATCGACCTAAAAACACGGTCAACGGTGAGTGATCATGAGGCCATGATCGATTGCCCAATCCATTCGTATCCAGAGGTCGGATGAAGAGTTGGCTGGGTCGCTAATCAATGGAACCAACAGCGTCATAAACACTTGGCGAAGCTAAACCCAAAAAGGGCCCTTGCTGCATGACAGCTCCAAGATCATTCATGCAAGAGTTCAGATCCGCTGAGACACTAACAACCAAGATGTACCTCTTTTGCTATATTCAGTGAAAGTAGACTTGGTCGCGTTATTGCGTCTGTGCATGCGCTACCTCTACCCAGCCGGTTGGTGGACCCGCCCCAAGCAGCCCATCGGCGATGTAGGATGCCCTCTGCATCCTTTCACAACTGCATACTGACTGACTGCATTTGTTACATTCAGACGCGGCGCTGGCAATGAGCCACGCCGACAACGGCTTTTACTTTCTATCTTGTTGCTAGAATTTGTTTCATATGAGCCCCCGTGAACGTTGTTTCATCCTTCATCTTCTTTTTCGACTGGCTCGTGAAGTTCAGATTCTCTTGACGTGCATAGCACCAGGTTGGCTGTTGGCGGACTGGCGGTTGGGATGATGTTTGGCGTGCCAAAGCCCAGACGAGGTGCGTGAAAAATAGTCCGAACAGACTTGCACCAAAACACACCAGAAGGTGTTCGGTCTCTTTTTTCGCACACCTCCCCAGACCACCAGACCTGCTAATGTGTGGTCCTTGCATTGGCGTCGATGGGGGGGAAAGATGAAAAGACTCCCAAAGTGTCAAACTCGGGACAGAATCGTGAGAGAACACTCTTGTGGTACAAGATGCTTTCAGGAGCTGATTTATCTCTTTTTCGATGCGATTCAGCGAACATTCTAGGGAGAAATGAGCGAGTGTCCTGAGGGTGTTCTAATGGGCGGACGTCTAGGACCCCGAACTTTTCCATTTCCCAAGCAGAAACCACATGCCTATCTGTATGCAGACTTCACACCTGACAAGGTGTCAAGACCAGCGCGTATTCCTCCGCATAACGGGTGCGTGCGGAGTGCGCACATATGCCCTGAATGCTGAAACGTTGGCTGTGTAGCAGGGAGCTGTGGCTACGATTGCGAGAGTTGGTCTCATGGTTTGAGGTTCGATATTGGACATGTGAATGGGATTGAGGTGGGCGAGTGAGCGAATGGGCAGAGCTTGAGGAGTGTCTGAACTCTGAATCCGTAGTGAAGCTATTGGGCAGCAAACCATACAAGAAAGACAGCTTAGTAGGAATCCAAACTTGCTCAAAAGTAAAATGGGGGTAAGGAAAATTGTATCACCAAGCCATGTTCATGGCTTCTCTGTGTCTGGAGGAAGAAAGAAAGAAAAACTGAACAAGAACAAATGACCTCCAAGAGAGAAGGTTAGAAAACAGAATCGTGAGTTGCGAATCTCCGAAGAACTGCGAGATGACACCATCGGACTCTTGATGCAATCCAAGGCATTAAGGGCCGGTTGACCTTCGTCACCTGAGATGATGCAGATACCGGCGTTGTATTTTTGCATTCCGCTCTGCTGGGCATTGTTGACATTGCAGAATTGCTTGCTTCACAAAAGTTGTTATTGGTGTTAGGAGATAGCCTTAGAAGTCATTCTCCTTCCAAAGATGCCCTGCAAAGTCCGTGGATTTCAAGCCTCCAGTCATTTTCATTCTAGTATTACCCATATCGAGATGCCCCCATCATCGCTCCCCGCGCGGGCATGTCTCCGTCACAAACACAGGCGAAAAAAAAAAAAAAAAAACGAGAGCAAAAAGATAATGGAACAATGATCAAGCGCTCCCAGAACCCTCACCGTGGCTTCCTCGACGGCTGTCGTCCGCGTTTGCCGGTTATCGCATCATGTCGTATGGTCTGTTGTCGGTTGAATCATGTCTCCGTTATAGTAGGGTTTTGTGAACGGAAAGCTAGTGGCGAAGATATGGTCGTTCGTGGAAGGGGAAATTAATTGAGGATGTTGTAATGGGTACAAGTTCAAAGGATCTGAAAGCACTCAAATAGACTCACTTACAACTTATTCCATAATGTGACATCTGTCATAGAACTTAAAGTCAACTTACTTCAACGAACATTTGCAGCTCGCACTCAATCAAACATACAATCCAGCCCTGGTTTGTTAGTCTGGTACAAAAAAGCCAAAGCTTTACTGAATATAGGAAAGCGTTCGGCTTTATCGGGTAAACGCCGTAAGACTAATATCTTCCAGTCTTGAAGGCCCTGAAGGAGACGGAGAGAGGCATAAGAGGACACCCATCAGAGGCTTCTGTGGCGTCACAAACCCCTTGTCATTGTTCCATATCGCTTCAAATGGAGGACAGTTCCTCTCTTAGAAGGTCAAAAAGAGCTCCAAAACCTCCCTGTTCAACCCATGATCGAAGAACCAGACTAACAAACAAACCAGTATTGTATTGTAATCACAAACAAGCCCTTTCTTTTGTCATCAGATTTAGAAACAAAAAAGTCCATATTCAAAATTTGGTATCAAAGAACGATAGTAAGAATCCAAAGAGTAACAATCATCATCCCCAGTGAAGCAACATCTCTCCCCTTTCTCCCATGCCGCCTTACAACCCAAAGACCCAAAAAGTAGGTAATCAAAACTCCAAACCCACAGTCCTAAGAACATCACAAAGCCTCAATCCCCGCCCTCCTCGCCAACCCACCCACACCCCCCGCGCCCCCAACACCCATTAAAAACCCCCACTCCCCCCTGGTAATCGGGCTAATATCATCATACCCGTTCGGCGTCAAGGGACCCAATCTATTGCCGAACCGATTATACCTGCCGCCACCCGGCGACACCTCCAGTCTTTCATTGTCAGAGTCTGACTCATCGACATCTGAGTTGTTGGAATTGTTTTCACTGTTATTGTGCAAAATCCTATCGAGGGTATTGCCTGATGAGTGAGGAAGCCAGATGTTGATTCTTGTTGCTGTTAATGCGGTGCGCGGGGAGTCGAGAGGGCGAGCGGTGTGTTCTTCCTCGGAAGAATCTGAGGGTGGAGAGGACATGGAGGATTGGGCGGATGGGGAGCGGTTGGTGGGGTTGTTGACCACTGTTGAAGGGGAGCCGTTGGGGGAGTGTGGAGATCGTTGGTCCTGGACAACGGTGGAAGGGGATGAGGCTTGTGATTTGGGGGATTTCTCAAGGGGAGAAAGCGAGGAGTTATAAATAAAGCCGCCGCGCTTGGGCTTGGTGGGCGGGATGACGAGCTCGAGTTCCATCTTGGCGAGCGTGCGCTGGACGCGGATCGGAGTGGTCAGTTCGAGGTCGGATTGGCGGGCTGGGCTGGGGGGAGCAAGGTGTTGTCGGGGTGATTTTTTCTTGTTGGAGGATTTCGGTGGTTTGGGATCGAATGTGGTTTGGAGCTTGAGGCCTGCTGCTAGCATGTTGGGTCTGGCCATTGCTGATCGACCGGGAGGTGCTGGGGAGAGTCGAGGGATTATGCGGTGGAGTTCTTGCGTTTCGTGGATGACGACGCGCTCGACTTCGTGGGTTGGGGTTCTGTCGTCGCTGTCGCTGTCGATGTTGATGTCGACGGTTGGAATGGGGGCAGTCACTCGGGGTGGTTGAACTTGGCGATACTGTTGAGCGCCTACGTTGACCATCCGTACCTCTCTTCCCACACCAATTTGTCCCACGCCAATCTGGACATTGCGGTACCAAGCCTCAATGTCATCCATCTCCAACTTGCTCTCCAGATCGATATCGTCCATCATGTCGATCTCGTCGAGATCAATGTCCTCTTCCGCCACCACAACCGCCTTCTCGTCACCACTGTAGTAGTAAGGCCCAACCCACCTCTCAGACACCGGCCCCACCGGCAACGGCTTCTCCTTCTTCATTATGGGCGGCATCCCAACATCACCCATCAACTCAAAAATCCCCTTCTCCACTCCTTCCACCTTCTCAACCGTATCATCCACCCACCCCTTCTCCCTCACATCCCGTCCACCCCTATGATCCCTTTTTCCATACGCCCGCCCATACATCCTCCCCACCTCCTCCAGGCTCCGATCGCTAACCGGATCCATGAACCTCGCATACGCGCTAACAAGACAACTCTTCTTAAGCTTCTGGCATCCGTTCCCCAGCACCAACCTTCTCAACTCATCCACGGCATCTTCCAGCCTGCGGTGCGCAATCGACCTTGACACCGACGGCTTGTGGTTTACCGTCCGGGTGTAGCACTGCAGCGCCGAGCGGAAGGTGTACAGGTGATCAAGCGAGAGGAGGCGGAGACCGGCTGCTCCTGACGACGAAGAAGAAGGGCCAAAGAGAACTTCGTTTTGGGCGAGCGAGCGGTGCAAAAGCTCGGGTGGGACGCCGAGTGTCGAGGCGGGGATGGGTGGCGGGAGGGAGGAGGGGGAGATGTTGAATTTCTTGGCGGCTTTTTCGAGGGTGGAGGAGAGCAGTTTGTCTTCGTTTTCTTTGAGCGGGATGGCGTGGATGAGGCGGATGCCGAAGTCTGAGGATGTGGGCGAGTAGGGGATTTGGAGGAGGGCGGGGCCGAAGCCGCGGGTGGCGTGGAGGTCGGCGCTGGGAAGGCAGGTGGTGTTGATGTTGTCACTGGCGGCCATGGAGGAGGTGATGGACATGGAGTAAGGGGTTGCTGGTGTTGAGGGCGCCGAGGGTGCTTGGGCAGCGCCCGGGCTGAGTGGCCATCGTGCTCCTCCTACTCGGCCGCGGTGGTTTGTGAAGACGGAGTCGACTGTTGATGCTGTGGAAGCGGAAGTGAGGGAGGCTTCGGAAAATGTGGGTGAGGTGGCCCCATAGCGGTAGTCGGTGTTGATGTTGATTACTCTTTCTTTGATCGGACCGGTGTCACCACGAACAAATTGCTTGAATGCGTGAGCAAAGGTGGGCTTGGCTGGGGTGCTGGCAACCGAGTTTGAGGTCGAGGAGGAAGGGGTGCTCCCGCAGGAGAAAGACTGAGCGGATGGGGAGCCGAGTGGAGAGGTTGGAAGCTGGTAGTCCTTGCGGATGACTAGGAGAGTGAACTTTGCTCCTTTTCTCTGGAGTCTCTTGGAGGCGTACTCGAGAGCCGAGGTGAGATTACCGGGGAGGTGATCACCGCCCTCGGCGAGGGAGGGACCAGCGCCTAGAGGAGGTGAGATACGGGTCTTGAGTGGGAGTGAAGAAGACATCTTTGTTTTCTTGTTTTCGGTTTCAAAAGGGTACAATGAGACTTGGCGGAGAATGACTGAATGAGGACAGACGATTTGTAACGAGTGGTGTCAAGGTCCGGCCTGTCGGTGGGGTAGTAAAAGACTGAAAAGTCAACACGAGAGCAAGGGTGTAACAAGGAAATAGTGAGTGATGATTGGCTCAACCAGATGTTCCCTCACATTCAAGAAGAGATGTTGTTTCCCTATTACTAACCCTGTTGCTTCATGATACTGGAATGGAACTGAAGGGGAAAAAAAGAGAACTGGAGACTTGATGAAACAAGAGGAACCCATCAAGTTTTAACCTCTGAACAGTTCCCAGTCTAGCCCAAGATGAAACCAGTCCAAGAGACCCGACGGATTGGGTTAAGGGGGTAAAATTCTGAAACGAGCAACGAAGAAAGTGGGATAAAAAAAGAGCTTGGGACTGGTTGCTGGGCGGTTACGCAGCGGTGTTCTGCGGTGATGAGCCAGAAGAAGAATTCTTGAAACCATGCAGACAGGGGGGAGGTGAATGAGAATAATTACCCTCCTTCGGGCGTCAACGAGCGACCTCGTTTCACCTTTTTCACATACAGAGGAAAGTGACCAAAGTCAATAATTTGCCCAGAACATGCTCAAAAAGAGTTCCTGGGAACCTGGCGAGCCTGGGTCTTGTCCGTGGGTGGCCCATCTTTCCACCGACAGGGTGACATTTTCCACCCGCGGGAGCGCAAGCGAGCAGAAAAAGCCAAGCCAGTGGGCGTGGTGGGTGTTGATGGCGTTCTGCGATGGTGGTGGTTGAGTGACGAATCGCGTGTAAGTGATGAAGGCGCCCAAGTGGATCACTCGGCTTGTAAACATTCAGCACAGTACAGTAAGCGTGAGCTGTACTTGCGAGGCTCCCTCGTCCATGACAAAATTGATGAGACCTTTGGCCGTAGCCTTAGCGGGCGATCAACCAACTGGGCAAGTGAACCAGTCCAATACCGCTTGTTGTAGTTAAGAAAAGCCATTACAAAAAAGGTGATAGGGATTACAATAATTCGAAAACACATCGGCTAGAGTCCCTTAGGGATATTTTTATCCAAGAATTGCCTAGAAATTAAGTTCAAAGGTATAATAAAGACGCTTGGATGCGTAGTGAGAGCATACCCAAGGTATAATGTACTGACTATAACGTGTTCGGTTTATTCCTACGACCATTCGGTAAACGTCTCAACAGTTTTGTCAGGGACGAGGCTCCTTTGGCCGTGCTGTGCTCCTTTTCTATTTTTCCTCGCTGTCTTCTCCAATGCTCCTGAACTCATACGATTGATGTTTGACAAATTTCTATCTTCATTTCATAAACGTCGAGTTTCACCTCCCCAATGTCTTCCACTTGGTAGGCGTGTAATTAGATGGAGGACTGGCTTATGGTGATCGAAGTGAAAATGGAAGTACACTCCCCTCAACGATCCCAATCCCACCGTACCTGCAAAACCTATCACTGTGACAACTGCAACCTCAAACCCCTGTCCATCCCCTCAGCCGCGCAACCGCCAAAGATCCCACAAAATCCCACCAGGCGTGCTAGGGTGCTCGGTTGGTTCGACCACTAGTATTCAATAGTCTGGTCAGGGGGTCGGCGGCTAAACCCTTGCGATGACACTGTACCTACATTTTTTTACTTTTCCCCTCCCTAACGACTGCACAACCACCTTCGAAGTTGGAATCGAATCCCTTGAAGAACTGGTGGTCAAGCTTTCACTCCATGTGTGCTTGGATAATGATCGTGGCACCAGTAGCTTGGACTGATTGATATTGATATTCTTGGCCTTCTTTGATGTACTTGGGTCTCGACTCTTGACGCTCTTTTATCCCGCGAGTCCGCGTCAACTGGAAGCGCAGAAGAAGTGATCATCGAAAGATCATCCAAGGACCAAGGTCGCGTGCACTTGGGAATTGCGAAGAAGAAGAAGAAGAAAGTCTCACATGTAGGGCTGACAGGGGGTCCGTACTTTTGCCTGGCATTCATGGCCCATGATGTTTTTGCTACTTTCTTCCTCTCTCCTAACGTGGTGATATACTCCAAATTCAAACCAAAATTACCTTCTTCTTTTTCCGCCGTCATCATCGCCGTATTTTCTTGCCTTGACAATGCCCACAACAATTCCGGCATCCGTGCCACAAAGCCACCGTCAACGATCGACCCTTTGCCCCCATCATGATCATCACACCATCTCATTTCCGTAATCCCGTCTGCCAGCCAGCTTCAGCTGTGAGTGAGCACAGCGAACAGAACACAACAGTGTCATAGACAAAACCCTTACCCAACCCAGCTCGGTTAGGCGAGGGGAGTCTTGCACAACATCTCAAACTGGACCAAGACATGCAGACATGTAAAATATCGCGGACGAGGCAGACACGCAGGCATGCCCGTCCTTGTAGGCGTGCACAACATGGCTTTTTTTTCCCCGTCAGCAGCCACCAGCTTGGCCTCATGCAATTAACCATATCCATCTAGATCCATTTGCCCGCCTGTCTGCCTGGCCGGCCTCCGTCCCATCGACCAGGCTTGTCGCTCCCACATAGCCGCGATTCATCACGGGAATCATGTCAGTGAACTCGGAGATTCAACAAGGATCAGCAAATGAAATGACTATGAAAGTCTAAGTGTATGTGTAGAGCTATGATGACCCCTAGAGTCTGCCATACTCTAAAAGGCTGAAATCTGATACCGAGTCAAAGAAGCCAGAATGACAACTTGCCCTACCGTTTATGCCCAAGACGCCATCGCTTTCCATACCATACCATATCCCTATTGATTGTCCGTACATCCCATGCAGAGAAAAGAAATCAAGGGAGATGTAAAACATGCTGATTCTCCCACCTTTCCGCTTCTTGACCTTTCCGTTGTTTCTCTATACCTTTGACACGCTGAACGCCTCTGCCTTGTCGTCTTAAAAATTCCATAGTTCCCATGAAAACTCCTCGTTCATCTATCCCTCCATGTCTCGCAAGCCAAGCACATCAATGATGCCGCTGTTGTCGGCTCCGACGCCTACGACACTACTGCAGGTCGCCTTCGTTGACCTCCTCCGTTGACATCTTGATATCTCCCAGTTCATCCAACTGTTCAGAGTTAACTGAGGAGTTCTCCCATTCTGTATTGATCAAGATAATAATGTTAGGCGAGAGTGTCGCTCGATGCGATACTGGAGGAGTCGTCAAGCAACATACCGGACCCATCTTCTTCCACCTCGTCTACCTTCAATGCGTGCAATCGTTGGGCGATACCTGCGCCATTGTGTTAGTGATATGCCGCTATCCGTCTTTGGGGAAAATGCAACTCACTCTGAACAAGCCTTCTGAACGCCCTGGCTTCTGCATCGTCTTCAGGACCCGGAGGAGGGAAGTACTTGCTGCACAGCTCAATCACCCGTTCCAGGCTCACAACAAGTCGCGCCGACACTTCAATGCCCGTGTCTACGAAATTGTCCCTTAGGTACTGCAAGCACCGGATTCCTAATCGCTTCGCGCTCGTCTTCATGCACTCCGCTTTCCTTTTGTCCTGCTCGGTATCACCAAATGAGGGTGATGGTCCGTACTGGAAAAGCTTCTCGTAAAGGAAGCGCTCAGTTTCTGAACTCGTTCTCGTGTCAAAGTGGCCCAGCAAACCGGGAGCCCAATCGGGCAGAATGCTGATCACTTGAAGGGCAATGGTGTCCTCATCCTGGCTCTCTCGCTTGGAATCGAACAGTGCCCGGTGGAACTCTAAGAAGGCTCCGCCATCTGCACTCTCCACGACGCGGCATTGGTTGCAAATATACTCTATGAGCTTTTCCACCAATACCCTAGTAGGCGCATGACGGCAAAACATCAGTGACGCATGCAGGAATGGATATATGAGCTGACTTGAATTCTGGCTGCTAATGTTGGCGACAAGAGCGTTGAAAATACCCTCTTCGAGCCATCGGCTTTGCTTGACCAAGTTGATGATTATCCGGTGAGTCGCCTCGACGTTCTGGTAGATGCTGATGAGCTTTTCGGCAAAGATGTTTGCTTGAGTCTTATCCCACATCGTTTCCAGTAGGTTGGCTTCCACTTGCGTATACAGGAAAGGCTGTTCGAGCCATGGATCATTCTGAAGCCTTTGATCAGGACGGCCCACAGTAATCCTGACTTGGTTGTCGTCTTCGACTTGCATAGACGCAAGCAAGATATCCAGCAAACCAATGAGCGATCCGTAGTCCGGCAATCGATTCTTAGCCCGGCGCGAGAGATGCAACGCAAGCTTTTGGTACTGTTGACCGATGCGCAAATTAGTATCAGCCATGATGAGCCTCAGAAGAATCTCCAGGAATGGCCTCTTCAAGTAATTCGCCATCTCGTGGCGTCCTAACTTGACGAACGCCACCATCAAACCAAACACTTCAGGCCACGACCTCGTGCTCGTGTGGATGTTCGCAAAAAGGGTCTCAAAAAGAACCATGACGTGTTCCATGGCCGAATCGTGGGAATCAACATCGGGAGATGGCAAACCGTACCGCAATGGTAGCTGCTCCTTAATGACCTTGATCGCCGTAATCAGAATGTCGAGTGTCTTCTGGCGGACATCGGCATCCGGATTTCTCTGCAAAAGCATCCGTAGTGGCTCATACGGTCCAGAAGAGCACCGAAAGATTGTTATGCTCGAGTGAGGACAATCTCGCGAAAGTTGCAGGATCTCCTCTGCAAGCAAACGAAAGTCTTCCAGATCTTTTAGTTTCGAAGCGACCTGGTCCAGGTGGCCGAGCCCCATCGTCATGGCTTCGCTCTCGATCGCATGGTCTGGAGTGCATCGATATCCGTTAAGTTGCTTCATCATCTCCAGGGCGCGACACACATGCCGTGTGTGGTATGGGTCAAACAAGCAGTGTCTTCTCAGCAACGTTATGTTGTCCTCCCTGATCCAGGGTTTTAGGTAAGGCAACATGTCGACCCGGAGCGGGCTGGCTTGCCCAAGTTCGCCGAGCTTTTGTTGCTTCCTTGCAAGAGATGACGACCGTTCATAAAACAGCATGTAGGCGCTATAGGACTTCTCAAAGTGCATGCCGTTGTGGTCGGAGTTGGACCTGTAATCCGTGCCGCCGAAGCAGGCGTTTTCCAGTTGACTAGGATCAAAGCTTGTAACAGAGTCATCATTGTACTCAACCCACACCGGCTGTTCGCTTCTCGATGGCCGTTCACGGATGTAGGAATAGTAGTGGCCTGACTCGGCCGTCCCAGAGTGTACTAGGACCCCGACAAGTTCAAAGACATCCTCTTGCTGGTCCTCGTCCGGATTCTTCAAGTACTCCATGGTATAGGGGCGCATATCAATCTTGTCGGGGAAAGAGAAGAAATCGTTGATCTTGCTCCTCTGCAGCGTACGCAGATTGAAATCGAAACGTTTCAGATGGAAGATAAGATTGTCGGGGATATCCTTCAGGCAAGCCCTCTTGACAGCATCAACGTGACGGTTGCATTCCGAACACTTGTACTTGTTCTCGCCCTCCATAATCTCCCCATCCACATATGCTTGCAAGCTTTCCTGCAAAGTCGTCTTCCCTTTGATGTCACACTGTATGGCAGAGAAAGGTTCCAGCCGTTCAGAGACATGGCTGCATTCCTTGGAGGCAACCTGTTGGACTAGCTGTCCGCCGTAAAAGGAGCGGAACCGGTGTCTCTCTGCAGTGTTGGAAAACTGCCCTTCCCATCGGTCGAAAAGAAGGTTGTAGAACTCGTCGACATCCATCTGGTTAGTGACGTCGATCACCGTATCCTCGTACGTTCTGATGCTCCCAATGCAGTCATCTGGGTTGGCAAAGCGACGGATGCTGTTTTGCATAAACGCAAATAGCCTCTGCATCTCAAGGAGTAGCTTCTGAGACCCCGCCACCATGTTCCGTATTGGGCTTTGCAAAATGTGCTCACGGAAGTCCGTGTTCATGTAGAGCTGAGTCAACAAAGAGTTGAAGTAGCACGTGTTGGATAAGTTTTTCAGTCCCACATAGCCGGCTGAAGATCTGAGAACCTTCTCTCGCTCATACGGTAGAGGAACTTCGTACAAGTACGGGTGGTATTCTGGGTCGGGACGCGGTAGAGTCAAGGCCTTCAAGTCCCCGATGAGCCATGAAAACTGTGTTGGATCCTCGCCGACGAGGACCAGAACGATACTCCAAAGCTTATCCCTCGTAGAATCGGTAATGATGGGCCTAGAACTCTCCGCCTCTTTCGTTCCCAAAGGCGGATAGAGATGCTGCCAGTAGAGTTTGCGGGCGACGCCGGCCAATGTGTCTCCAAGGTACTGATGCCCACTGACAATCGCCCAGATCAGATCGATCAGGCCGCTAACGGCAACATCCACCTTGGAGGGTTGTGTAGGGTCCTCGAAGGTCTGATACTCAAGGAGCAATCCGATCCATTCCTGGGAGAGTTTTTGAACGTCAACTAAAGGTGAATTGGATTTCACCAGAGTCATCAACATGCTCTGGCACAATTCGAAAAACTCTGTTGGGTTACCGGGGCCACTCATGGCCGACCGCACAAAGCCCGAGATGACAGGCCATAGGTATGCGCGGAAGGGATTGCCATCATCAGACAACGTCTCGGAGTTAGCAATGCATGGCTCTGAACCCTGGGAAACCCTTCCCAGTTCGGTGGGGGTATCAACATCGAATTTCCCCAGCAACATCTGCTTTGTACTCTGCCTGACGCTTGCGCGTTGGTCATGAAGTAACAGATCCTCGAGCAACTTGGGAACGCCGTGATGTTCGAAGCACGCTTTCATGAGTTCTGGGCTCATCGAGCAGGCTTCTAAGATGCTGTGGAGGCAGATCGGTATGCGATGAACAGTGCGTTCAGCTGCGCTGTTGTGGCAAGCGAGTAGAATGTTGACCAAACGATCCAGTAAGGTTCCGTCGATTAGCTCGGTAGCCGAGTGTGGAAGGAGAGGATCTACAAGTGTTAACGTACGTGTCACAATGTGTATCAAAGGGTTGAGACGCTTACCTTGGAGTATCAGGACAAAGCATTCTACCAAGGGGAAAATCCAGTCAAGCTGCATTTCATGACTAGGCCAGTTTCGGGTAAAATCCTGGTCTGATATCGCACCAACCACGATGCGCAAACCTCTAATCAGGGATTTACTGTGTGAGCCGGTCAAATCCTCGTTACCCGTGACACTCTCATGGCAGTGACTGGCAACGCCTTCTTTTCGAGGCTTGAGATATTCGCGAAGCGCATATACAGAATACTTCGACTTGAACGGCTGATCGGCCGGGAAGATATCCTGGTGGGTTGTTGAAGGCTCATCGATGAGCTTCAGGATGTTCTCATCGGCCGGAAGTTGGCTTAGGAGATCGTAAATCTGCATCGTGTCAGTAAAAAAGCCACTATACAGATTACCACGGGGGTAACTTGCCTCTTCAGAAATCTTCTCCATTGTCAAGCACTCATACAACTCCTCAAAATGACGTAGAATGACAACCTCAACAGGTGAGGCCCCGGAGCGTATATTCTCGCCTGGTGATGCCGCATAGTCGTCTGCTTCGCGTTTGACGAGGATCAAGCCGTCATGAATTCGCAGTTCTTCCAGTGACTTGCACATCAACTCTTCTCGAGGTAGGAGTATACCACCTCGGTAATACATCCGGTAGTTTCCAAACCCAGTGGCCTCACGCAAGCTTCCAAACAGTGATCTCGCCGTGTTGAGCTTGCCAATACTGAGCGGAATTACGTCGGTTTGGGATTCGCCATCAAATGACTGGTACTTGAGCTCAGCTGAGTCTCCCTCAATCTGCTTCGGTGGATCCAAGCTAAGTGCGCGGAGATCAGGTGCGGAAAATTTGGGATTGTTCTTATACTCCCAATGGAAAGCCCTGAGAACGGCAAGCGGGCGAACGCAAAGGCGTTCCTGTTCGCATACTTGCTGTTCTAGGTTCATCGTGTCGTTCATCTCGGACTCCCTGCTGGAGACATCAATGCAAAGACTCCTCAATTTCTTGGCCGCCGAGATCAACTGATCAAGACAACGTTCGGCCAACGCCAAGTGTAGTTGGCGAGCGATGGGGAGGGGAACTGGGCCTTTGGACGAATTTCCCATGTAGACCTCCCCTACGAGGAGGTCAATGGCTGGCTTTTCGATGCTACCCTCCGGTACCGAAAGGATGATGCGCCAAAGTTGCTCTATCCCAAAACGACCAATGCTCTCTGTGTCTTCGACGAGGAGACGTGGAGCATGAATGACCGGCAAGATGCCGGTGCGGATGAAGTCAATTGTGCCCAAGGTATAGAACTCCGGAGCAAGCGAGGGGAGAAAGTCGGTGAAGGAAGTTGACGCAAATTTTGCTTTGGAATTGTCCTGCAGCAGTTTCCATCCCGCGGTCCTGTCTTCTTCGCATGCCGCCTCTGGGCCAACAAGCAGATTCCAGAGTTTCTGGCTGATGTCCGAGGGAATTTCGGGAGACCCGTCGCTGAGGACCCAGGACAAAAGATCTCTTCGAGGTGCATTAGCATAGCCACTAATGACCGGAGGAAACCCGGCAGCCCGCGCGGTAGGAATCGAGCCTTCAAACTCCTTAACGAGAATTCTGACCAGGTCATGCTGCTTAGCTAGCATCTTGAGTTCCCTACCCGCGGACGAGCGCGTCATCCTGGACAAAATCCATAAGCTTCCCAATGCAAATGGGGTTCTCAAAGAAATATCTCGCAAGCACTCCGTGTAAGTTTGCATGCGAATCTCCTCAGTTGGACCCTCCCTCAATAACTCCGAGAACTTCTGTATTGCGAAGTGGTGGATTTCAGGGTAAGCAATCTGAGACTGTGACCCAAAGACTGAAGAGTCCCGTACGAGGCGAACGCATAATGAATATGGGGTCGGATTGTTGCCTATTCTCTCCAGCCTGTCAGTCAGCTGCTGAAGCACCTGAGCGCAAAAGTCCCTCATGGTCAAGGTGAAAGAGTCCAGAGGCATCGCTTCCAACCTTGTACAGAAGTACAAGAGATCGTTTGGATTGAAAAGCTGTACAATCTTGTTAATCATGTTGATGAGGGCACTGGATATCCGCGGGTCCTGAGTGGACTGGATAGTCTGGAACATGAGGTCGGTATGGTCAGCGGTATAGGTCCGCGTGACAGCCAGGAAGCCAACAATGTTACTGGACTCTAGCGTAATCTCTGGATGGCATTTGGGTCCCAAGATATAGGATACCAGGCCAGATTCCATGAGATATTGGGCAATGTGCCGCAAGAAGGCAAGACTGGAGTCGTCTTGGTGATTATTGTACTTCTTGTAGAAGGTAATCAAATCGGAGCACATTCCCACCGCGGATCGTATGCGAAGCTGCATCTGGCCGGACATGATCAGAGTGCAAAACATTCGAAACTTCCAGAGATACGCAACAGCCTCAGGGAGAAAGCGAGAGCTGAATGGTATCGAGCCTTGGCTTTGATGTTGTATCAGAGGCATGGGAATGGTACCATCGGCCGCGAGACAATGATGGTAGATCCATGTCAGTGAGGAGAGGTGGCGTAGTGTGGGTTCCCAAAGAAGATGCTTGTGGTCATCGCCAGTGATGATGGCCTCCAGCTTCGGTGAGAGAGCTTTGTAGACGAGATAGCCTGAGGAAATAATGCTCGTGGCAGGGTCGTGGTTCAGGTAGGTTATGTTTCCTGACCTCGTGGGAACTTTTCGTGTGATAGCCCAGGAGAGACAGCTCACGCATGCCAATTCGTTGATGAATCTGGGGTTCTGCGGCAACAACTCGGACACGAGTTGAGTAAAACGTCCAACGTGGAAGGATGTAGTAGCAGGGCTGCCGCCATAATTGAGGAAGGCATCCAAGATATGTGAAGCCTCTGTGGCGTAACTCCACGCTTCGTCGTCTGGCTGCTGGTAAAACCCCTCGTAGTTGATGAGTGCAGTAAGGATATGCATGTAGCTGATGGAAACAAGTTGCACCTGCCCCCGTTCTTCCAAAGTTGCGCACTCCTTAAGGCGGTGAACATCGAGTTCGACGAAGAACGCAGTGAGCCTCGCAAATTGCTGATAAAGGGCAAACGGCTCACGTTTGATAGCCTTGACGCTCGAGTATAAGTGCCGCCGGTCGTGCCATGCTGAAACTAGTGTAGGAAGCGAATGCCAAAGGAGACTGTATCGCGTGTACCAGCCGGTGACTCTAGAAATTGGGACATTTCTGATATGATTAAGAAAGTCCCCAATCCACAGAGCGACGTTTCGGCCAACTTGTTCATCTGTATAAATATTAGCATCCATGAATTAGTTGATGTGTGTGAGAATTATTCAACAATGATTACCTAGAAGGGGTGCCAGTTTTTCAACTGTATCGCGATAGGTCTCGTGGTCTTCGTGGAATGGGAAGTCGGGCAACATATCCGTGACGGGCTCTTCCACGACAAAGTTCGCCTCCACAGCAAAGGCGTTGTCAGTCTCCTTCTCCATTGCAACCTCAATCACAGGGCTACTGGCATCTGAGATCGGGGAGGGAAGAGTATCCTGGATGGCATCATCCCGGGTCATGTCGACCTCGGGCGCCTCCACGCTTGCTTGTATGTTATCGACCGACGGCAATGGTTCTCCGGAATTCTGCGGAGAGGCCGAGGTAGGCGAAGAAGGTATGGTTTCGAGAGGGCGAGAAGGGGTCCGCACGTTTATGGTGACTCGATTTGAACGTGATTCGAAGGAAGGCGCGGGCTGTGTAGCTTCTGGCTCCGGGGTGGCAGGACGAGGAGCATTTGGCGGAGTAGGCGGCTCTGTTCCACTGCTGGTATCCATAGTATCGGGATCTGGCCTGGTTTCAGGTACCGGGTTGGCAGATGAGATGCCGGGAGAATCGTACGAGAGCCTCACGGACGAGGGCGAATCGACGGAGCGGCTTCGAGATGGACCGCTGCGAGAAGTACGCCTGCGCTTGGGCGAGGGCAGATCGGTGTCCATGTAAGGATTCGAACCCTTTGTTGAGCTAGGCTCAGATGAGATAGCACGTTCTAGGGACTCATCGGCTGCCGTATCTTGGTCTTGAGCCATCTGTATTACGCAGAGGGGAGCTGCAGGTGGTGGTCGGCTCCGATTGCTGGGCTTCGGTCGAGGAAGCTCGGCGGTGGCTTCTAAGTACCCTAGTCTTTAGCATGTATGGATGAACGAGTCTCCTTGCTTGGAGATGTGAATGCAACGGGCTAGAGAAGCACGGATGGCTGCCGAAGCGGGCAACACGAAGCTGAAGAATGCGGCAGCTTCAGGAAGGACGGCCTGGGGCTAGGGCACGCCGGCTGGGGAGTCAATGAAGATGAATGACGAACAGAAGTGGAAGTCGATATCGGACTGTGGTGGGAATAGGCGTAAGGCTGCCTGTCAATGATGTTAAAAACACCAAGGTGCTTCCACTCCAAGAAGTCCTAGAGGCGGGGCGTGTGATGAAGAGGCTATGCAAAGCAAAGTATGTTACTTCGTTGTGTGTTGCCGTACCACGGACGGGTTTTGAGCAAAGGGGAGAGAGAGAGACGGGACGACCAGATTGGAAGATGCGACTCTTTGGTCAAGTTGTAGTACGTGGTGCTTGCTGGTGGTGCTTCTTGTGGTGCAAAGAAAGCAGAGGGGAAATGCCTGGATTGGAAGCACGCTCCCGTGCTCTGATTGCGCGTGGTTCGTTGATGTGACTAAACAGATGGCGGGTTAGTGTCTGTCGGGATGGGTGGATAGATGAATCGATGTCAGATCCAAGTTGTGAGGTCGGGTCGAGGTAGTTGTGGTAGGTGGGGGAGAAATGGAAGGCAGGTGGAAGCCGAGCTCGAGTGGAAGAAAAAGGTACTGGCGGGGGAGGGGAGCCAGGGGGTGTGGGTAAACAGGATCGGGAGGGGTTCAATGATGAAATGACGGGAGCTACCTTGCAGGTGGGGGAGGCGGCTCCGGGGCTGCTACAGTGGAGGAGTAAGTGGTAAGTAGTGTACAGCCCGAGCCGGTGGGACGGCTTGTTCCACCCAGGGTGCCCGACTTTGCACTTTGGGCTAAAGTGTAGCAGGGAGGCAGGCAGGGTAGGCTTCAGTTGCCTAACAGGGGGGTCTTTGGCAGGTCCGTCCATGTGAATGTGCACTAGCATTCATCCAATCACCAGTCTCGTCAAAGCAACCTCAAAGGCAACCTACAGGCCTGCTGCTGTGCTTTTGCACTTTATCGCCCGTCCCCGATATTCATCAGGGGTTGCCTACACCTCTTGATGTATGTTGTCGGCCTTGGCAGTGTATTGTGGGCAGCCTCGGAGTATCAAAATGACTGCGAGTGTGATGGGGGAAGGCTTGTTGTTGACCAGCCGCAACCTCAATGAACGTTGAAGCGACAAGTGAAAAGGGATCCAAAGCAAGGATCGAACGAAGAAGGATACGTACCAGAAGGCGGTGATGTAATGATGCCCGCCGTGAGTTCTGTGGTTGAGACTTGCCCTCGTCGATGTCGGTTGGTGGTGCCGACTTTGAAGCGTGTCGCACACAGGACGGAAGAGGCGCGAGGTGGATCGATAAGTGAAGGGAAGATTGACGTCAACCAGAACTACCACTACAGGGAAGCAGGTGAAGAAGAGGCCGCGTTTGCAGTAATCAGGTAATAAGGTAGTAGCAGATATGAGGTGTCAAGGTACGTAGCGAAGTACACAACACGGGCAACGATTAAGTCGCAATGAGCATCCAAAGGCCAAGCGCAGTGCGGGTGTTTGTGGACGGGCGGAAAGATCGATACCAATTTCGAGGGAAGAAGCGAGCTTGTCAAAGTGGGAAGAGGAATTTAAGAAGGAGTGTGCCAAGTGGTTCTGGCGGGGGCGCTTTTAGGCAGGGTTGGCAGGTGCCGGGGTACACCCGCCGTGACTCCGGCCAGGTGGGGTATTTTGAGAAGAACGGCGGGGTATTACGCAGTATTTACAGGGCGTCTTCTGAGTGACCGGACGCCACAGACATCGTTCTTCGGTGCAGATACCTATCTGAAGACATGCAAGTGAAGTGCCTTCATCAACTTTCACTTAGTTAGGACGGGCATGAACAAAAGTGTGTAGTGATACGCATGCAGCTAGTTAGCAATAGTAGCCTTGGTGAGATACGAATTTTTAATGAGGCTTGCCTCTACCCTACGCAACTACGCCCTACGATGAACACCGGGCCGTAAGAGACCGTAATGTGTGCTGAATGGCGTTGATATCTGCATAGGTGAACACAAGGAGTGAAGATAACCCTCACTTAGAGATAACCGTTGCCAAATTGCTTTTCTTCAAATAGCCTTCGATTCCTCCCGTTGGGTCGATGTGAAACCGCAGCAAGCTGTGTCGCCACACAGGTCTCGGTGGAAAGTGGTCCATGGGCCTTGGTTTCGAACGCAAGTTCGAACTGCCTATATACTGTTTCTCAAGGAATTTGTCCAACATTGAGCCGAGTGGTCCCAGGTTATGAGATGATTACCGCAGGGTTAAAGGTGTTCGACAATCACGGGTGTGCTTCTTGACGGCCGCCAAATGCATCTGGCAGACCTTTGAGCCCTGTGTTTTCTGCACGACCTGGATTCTGGACAACTCGAGTCTGCGGTAGGGAAAACGATCTGGAAATAGCTCTACTGTGTAGTCAGTTTTGTCATTGCCTTAACCCGTAATCTTGAAGCCCTGACCTGCCATGCTTTGCAACGTACGCCTTTCTGGTTGATGTAGGTATCCCTAATTAGAACCGAGTGACGTGCAGCAGGACGTCGCCCAGGCCCCAAGAAAATATGTGCCCTGTCCCTAGTCGATGAACCGGACATGCTCCCACGGTGCCTAAAGAAAGTGGTGGTGGAGACGGGTGGATCGTGGATCTTAGATCGCGGATCACACATGTCGGTATGTACGATTCCACGCCCCTGTCTCAACTAAAGTATCTTAAGCTTCCGCCCCAACCCCGAGCGACTCTGTCAAACTTGCACCCGTGCTGTCTGTCWGACAGACACCGCACATTTGTGAAAATATTGGTGGCGTGGTGCAGAAGATGTACCGTAGTATACCTGACCACCCGACCCAGATGTGTCCACTTTGGATGATCACGGTGCGGAACTTTAAAAACAGACGGGACCTGCGGGACGACGGGACAGGGCCGATTGAACCTTTCCACCCAGCCCCACGGGTACGTCAAGATACCGAGGGGATCTCTCGGCGGTAATCTTACAGTGTCTCAAGTTACGCGCGCTTACCGTTACGTTTCTTCAGCACGATTCGGTACATACAGAAAAATACGTAAAAAGATTTCACTGATCACTGTCGCATTGACGGATGTCAAAGTAACATAGCACTCACTACCACGCTCGATATCTGCTTTCACGACACCCCTTGGTTATTCAAGGCGACTCCTTTTTATAAGCTCGAATTCACAGTTTCCTTGCTTTCATACAAAATCCAAGTTCGCAGTCGCGCAGCTAGGTAGTTTGCCTTCCTGGGAAACGACAATGGACCGGAAAAAGATTGTCCACCGTTTGGACACTCCCTTTTCCGTCATTGAATGGTAGGTTTCTCTCCCATACACTGATTCGCTGAAATTCGCAATCACATTTGCTTACTCACACGTTTTGCCCAGGCCCCATATCAGCCAAGAGGATCAGGACGCCATCCTTGAACTCCTTAGTCAGTAAGTCAACCAAACCGTCGCCTAATGCTCCTCTGTCTACCAACGTACTGCAGCTATGGTCATTTCTAACAGTCAAGATACAGCCTCCTGTCTCCTCTAGGCCAATACCGAAGAACCTTCGTARCCCCATCCAAGGGCAAGCGGAAGCGGAAGCTAGCCGAACAACAAGGAGAGGCCAAAACTTCTCAAGTGCCTCCCGCTCCAGAACTAGCTGCCTATGTTGATGTCGGCTTTTCCACTATTTCCCGAAATTTGCAAGATCTGTCAGCTGTCGCTGTCAGTGAGAAGACGGAGGAAGCCAAAGGTGGCGAGCATGACGAGAAAGTGTCAAGTGGTAGCAAGAAGGCTCCATACAGCATTATCTTTGTGGCTCGCTCAGGCCAGTCCTCAGCGTTCAACTGCCATTTCCCTCAAATGGTCGCGGTGGCCTCCAAATCTCAGCCGAAGGAGGGGAAGATGAGACTGGTTGGATTTTCCAAGTCCTGCGAGGAAAGGCTAGCAACAGCTCTGGGTATTCCGAGGGTATCGAGCGTTGCTTTGAGAGCAGACGCGCCGCAATCGAAGGGCCTCGTGGATTTTGTGAGGAAACATGTGGCTCCCATTGAGGTAGCCTGGCTTCAGGAAGCCTGTTCGGGAAAGTTCTCGGAGACGAATATTGAGGCGGTTCCGACCAAGATCGGAAGCAAGAAGACGAAGAGCTCCTAGTGGTGGGAGGCAGCCCAAACAGAAATCTGTTGAAGTCCGACCGGCATGGCTTCGGGGGGGACATTTCTCTGGCTACGTTGCTGGTTAGACTCACTCTTACGATGCTCTGCCTGGATTTTCCCGGTAAAAACTCTCATACCGCTTAGACGACTCAAGAACGGCTAGGCAGCTTCAATACACCAGGCTCACCAAATTTGGACTGTTTGCTCCTTTGAGGCTTGAGTGAGTTGAGGGTGGATCACCAGGGCAGAAGGAAAAAGCGCCATGCTTCCTGGGCTGATACTCTGCCATGAAAGACCATACATGCCCACCCAACCGCTAGTTCCAAGGCATATTTTTTGCTTTATAAATGATACCTTTGAAGCCTGTGTCATATGTCATGTATCTATACGGCTTGTATGATGTTTGCTTACAACCTGTCTCGACACACCGCTAAAAAATTCAAAGACCCCCGATGACGGGTGGAACTTGGGTCCTAGGAAGGAACACCCTTCTGATAATGGGAGGCACAATCACTCACTCACACGCGCCTTCCCGTCTCAGTGACCCAAAGCAAGAACACGCGAACCCTAAAGACGGGACACCAAAACTCGAAATTCCCGCTGATAACGTACACCCCGTTCGGCGCCTGATATTCTTCCGGGTCCTTCGACTTTCTTCCACTCGTCAACATCTTCCGCTATATTCGACATTTCCCTTGGAAGGTTGTCACCACCAGTAAGACGTCGAAACCTCTCTTCCTCATTGCGGATAGCTTGGCATAATACCGCGGACCATCTTCCCCTCTTCCTGCTCACCTCGACAACAACTACCCTTCATCGCCCAAACAAAGTACCTAGCCTTTGTGGATACTCTCTCACCACCCGTCGCGTCATAACCCAGTAGCAATCATGACTCCGGACCAGGAGTTAGCGGAGCAACTGGCGGAAGCGCGCGCCTTTCAAGCAGAAGCTATGAAAGGTGGCAACCGTCACAAGGATCGCCCCTCAGCTCGCGGCAGAGGCGGAGGTGATCGTGATCGTGGAGATTCTCCCCACACCCCTTCTGCTTTCCCTACTGCTCGTGGAGGTCGAGGTGGAGGGGGCCGCGGAGGCTCTCTCCTCCAGCGCGCTACCTCTCGCGCTGCTCACCAGCCCGCGCCCTTCGAGCAGGAGCAGAGCGGACGCCATCTCCTTTCCACGCCCTCCTACACCCCTCAGAACGTCAAGCCTCGCCCATTTGCTATCCCTATTGTGGCACCCCCTTCCGCCAACAGCGGGTTCACTCCATCTGCATCCCCATCCGGTATTGGTAGCTCTATGTTGGCCCCGCAAGGTATGTTTATCAATCTGCTCTTCTACATATGATGTGTGTCCCTAACCATTCATTATAACTGCCCCCAAAGCCACCGCCCTCGTGTCTGGATCATTGAGGTCTCAAGCTCCTGCCACAAGGGGTTCCTCGTCTATTGAGGAGTCTCGTTATTCGGCTGGAGCCACGACACCCCAGCGGCAACCGACCCTCCACAGGCGAAAAGGAAGGGGAGGAGGTCTCAGGATGAGCAGATTTGCGAGTCAAAAAGAGGATGATGCCGTGTTTGCCTTCTTCAACGACGATACCCCAGTCCCAGTTGGCGAGGTCAGGTATTACCAAGAAGAATACGAGGAGGAGAAGAAGACAAGTGAGCTACAGAAGCCGAACTCATCCAAGTTACAAGAGAATCACCCAAAGCAGCCCACAGAGGCCTCGAGTGCGGCTACCAGTCGCCCTCAGGGTGAGCCCAGCACTGCCGACAACAAGACCAAGAACGAAGCCAAAGCGAAAAACGAGCCTGCTAAATCAGTGACGGAATCTTCTCCTGCCTCCTCTGCCAAACCAGCTGCTTCTTTGGCCCCTTCTCTTGCAAAAGCCCCCGCCTACCCCATGAACAGAAAATCTGGCTCCAAGGATAGGGACAATCTTCCCATTGACGACGACGACAACAATGTGAAGAAAAAGGCCGAAGCCCAGATCGAGGCCGAGGCCGAAAAGGAGAGGGCAAAAGGAGAAGCAGAGATTACCTCTCACGACAAGTACTCCTCCTCTATTGGTGTTCTCGGCTGCAAAATCGATATCAACCGGAAGGTACAGGCAAAGCCGAAGGAAGAGGCCAGCCCCAAGGAGAAAGCGAAGGCCGAGATCAAGGCTAGTGATGAAGTCGACGTTAAGGTCTTGGACAAACCGGCATCAGTTGACTCCAAGACTGTCAACGCCCAGGAGCTCGAGCATGCTGCGCTCCTTCGTGAACGTGAAGAGCGAGAGCAGCAGCTCCTTCGCGAGATCGAGGAGGAAGAGGCGGCTCTCGCAGAACTGGCAAAGCTGATTGCCATCAAGAAGTCCAACGCCGAAAAGTTGAAGAAAGATAAGGCCGCAAAGCTTCATGTCAATTCTGCTAGCGGGGATGCTCCAGGTGTCTTGCAGCGAGTCACCAATACCGCTTCCAGCGTGAACGGTCCTCATCAAACCGCTTCTGCGGCAGTATCTATCACGCCGTCCACGGCAAACTTTGGAGGAGCGCAGTCCGCTATCCCTCCTCTCACTGAGAACTTCCCAGTCACGGTCAACGAGGGCGGTTTAAGCAATCAGACTTCGGTCCCGCAGAATACCGGAAGTGAGTAAACCCAATTCTCTTGAGGGTCTGATGTCTTGTCATATTAACGCGGACCAACTTTGAACAGGTACCGTGCCTAATACTGCACCCAAATCTACAAATGACTCGATGGACCTCGATTTTGAGCCAGCCGCCATGCAATACGCTTCGAATCCCACTCAGATTTCTCCCTTGGGGTTTAACAGCGACCATCCTTCTTTCCAGAATGGTTTCCAGGATGCTGAGGATGAGGAGGAGCTTTAGGACCTGCCTTGATCCTATACCCTCAGATGAGATGTGATTTGCTTGTTTTGGGTGTTGTGCATATTTGCGAGATCGCTCTCCCCAACGGTAATTACGTTTCCGCTCGCGACATCAACTTCGAGAAATGAACCACCTCCTTCGAGAACTGGAACTATCTCGAAACTGGTTACCCTGCCACCGAGAAGAATCACATCATACAAAGCGAGGGCTTTACCGACACCTACAAACCCGTCAACCCTTTTCTTTTTTGTCGAGTTATGACATATTGCTTGTTCGGTACCTGGCGGCATACCAAAGACCCATGAAGCTTTCATACCAGTTCACTGATCGATTTCACGAGCAGTGGGAAGGAAAACATCATGTGAACAACAAGTAGGCGAAGATCCAACCTCTGAGCTCGAACATGCAGTCCCCCTAGAGCTGTGGGGAGGCCCAAGAGGATTGGAGGAGTACGCGCGCGAGGTGTTCCCGCTAGAGGAGCAAGTCAACGGCCTCACATGGATGGTCGAGGAGAACGACGGAGGCGGCGGCAATAATATCGACAGTGATCATAATAATCGCCACCAGAAGGAGGAGCATTACCACCAAAACGGACATCAAGACGGTCACAACAGGATCAATGGGCATGTCGAGCACATTGTTTGATGTGGCGATATATTTCCACGCTGTCGTTTTCTATAAGTGGAACCACCGGTGTTAGATTTTGTTCGATCAACACATGGATTGATAGCGTATGAGCGCCCAGAGAGGAGAGCAGAGGAAGATATAGTCACTTGAGCGGAGGAAGCATGGCGATGTCAAGAAAACATCCAGAACCTATAGGGAGGACGAAGTCTTGGTAGATGGAGAAGGATTTTCATGTCATCCTTCTTGCTTGTTTCGCTACGTAGAAGTTACCAGTTACGACCATATTACCCTTTGTTGGTAGCAGGTCTTGAAGATCTGGGACGCCACAGTGGCTCTAGGATTTTTTCTCCGTGTTTGATAATTGTAGCGAGAATAGTTAGAACCAAGAAAATGAAAACCAAAAAGTTAACGAGTGGTCCCTATGCATGTGGGGGAGCCAACACTTACTATGCAAAAATGCTCAAGGAATGAACAGTGCTGTTTCATCCGGAATATCGCACACAGACGGAGATTGTTGCAACCCCTGACCACCACAAAAGATAAGCCACAACTTTTCCTTTACGACAAGTTCTAGAGCGAAAGTTCTAGAGCGTGGTATTTCCAAAACAAGAAAATCCCCAAACATCTTTCTCAAATCAAATCCCTCTCAGATGTCAACAAAGCTCCCTAGATTCTAGAGGTAGTCATCAATCTTCATCAGCAACCTCCCAAGCCCCAATATCCACCACCCCATCACTCAAAATCTCAACATGCACCCCGCCACCACCACCACCATCACCCCCCTCAGTTACATGACCCTGACCACCACCACCGATCTGCTCAACAACCAACCACAACCCTCCATAACCCTTAATCACATCCGGATCCAAATCCACCTCCCTCGTTCTTAAACCTAGACTAGCATCCGCAAACTCTCCCTTGGTGCTGTATCCATCTCCTTCAGTGGTGCCTTGCCCTCCATGTATATGTCCAGCTCCGATCTCTCCGATCCCTCCGAGCCTCTCTGAAAGACTGAGAGAACTTAGACTAGCCGCCAACTCCCCACCGCCTCCTGAAGTAGTGCTGGCTAATACTCGCTTTCGTCCTTCGATGGTGCCTAGTTCGAGGGCTACTCTCACCATCGTCGTCTTTTGGGTAGGTCCTGTCTTGACCGATCGCGCTAATACGCTAGCCCTCGTTAATCTCGCGACGTCTACACGGGCGCGGGCCCGTTCCTCGCCTTCGTGGAAAGTGGCGGGTGATGGAGCGGGGGTGCGTAACCTCCCCGCGGCATCCGATAAAATCGGGTTGACGGTGAAAGGACAAGCGGCGCTGACGCGGAGGGAGTACCGGCCTGTTTGGCCGGGTTCGTAGGTGGAGAGGACTATGGTGTATGTACCGGGGTCTATGAGGGAGGTGTGTCCGTGGTTTGATGTCGATGCTGAGGACACAGAGGGGGAGGTGGTGGGGTTGGCAGTGTTGAACGACGGTAAAGTAGAAGCAAAAGTGCACCCCCTCTGATACTCAGCGCTCGAACAGATAAGATCCCTTCCCACAACGGCCGTGACGCGCTGTCCGCCATTGGAGTAGAGAACCGCAATATGCACCGGTAAGTTATCAGCGCGCTCAGTGCTGAGCACCAGAGACAGCGGAGAAGGCCGGGTGAGGGTGAGTGCGTATTGCGGGTTAGTGACGTAGGAAGGGTAGACGGTTGAGCCGCCGGCTGTGCGGCGAGTCCAAGCCCCCGTGATGGTTTCGTTGTGAGGGAGGGGGTCGGAGGCTGGGGAAATGGTTAAGGGCGAGTTGGAGAAGAAGGAGAGGGTGAAGGAGTAGGAAGGGAGCGGGAGGTCGGATTGAGCGATGACCAGCGTTTGGGCGACGCCGGGGGTCGGAGAATAGCGGAGTAGGGTGTTGGGACTGTCGACGTAGGGACCTTGGTGCAGGGCGTGGTGGGAGCCCTCGGAGAGGGGGATGCGCGTGCCGGGTGGGTGCGAGGCGAAGAGGGAGAGGGACATGTAGCCGAGGGATTTTAGCGGCTGGTGAAAGTCGCGTTCTTGCTTGCGTTCGCGGAGGATGTCAAGTTCTGAGTATTGCCAGTGGCGGTTGAGGAGGACCCAGACTGGGCTGCCGGTGGGGGAGAGAACGCTGTATTGGGGGTTTTGGGTGAAGACGAGCTCTTCGGCTTTGGGAGGGATCGTCCATGCGAAGTGGTGATCTTGACGGAAACGGAAGAGGGAGGGACTCCAGTTGACGTAGAGTGAGTCGAAGTGTTGGAGGACGTCCTCGAAGGTCATCCAGAAGGTGTTGGACATGCTCTCTTCCGGGGATTCGCTCCTGTCAGTGCTCAAGGTGGCAGTTGATCCTACGCCGGTCCAAACCAAGCTGTCGCGCCATGGGTTCTTCACGAGGAAGAGTCGGTTGTTGCCGTCATTCCGCAGGTCGAGCACTGCGTAGTCGTGCTCTCTAACCAGGCCGAGAGTTTGCTCTTCTTCGCGGGAGAGTTTTCCGGTACCGAGGGTCACTAGTGCGTTGCCTTGGTCATACGCTGTCTTGATGCGGTTCCATGTCTCGTTCAGTTCCATGTCATCGCTGTCATGTTGAGTCAGCAACTTAACGCCCACAAAATCAATGAAAGGAAGTGTTTCTCACTTTTGAAGAAATATTTGCTCGGGGATCCAGCCTGTTAGAGCGTGCAAGTCTGTTCCAGAGTTGCTTCCGGGGAAATCATAGCCGCCTCGAATCTTCAAGTAAGCTTTCTCGATCAGTGCCGGCCAGATCAGATGTGGATTGCGCCGATCCACCACGTAAAGCGTGCGCTCAGAGGAAGAGGTCGGGAGACGGTCGTCTATGAGCACCTTGCGCCAACAGCCATTGAAGTACATGCGGAATATGTACTTGCCGTTTTGTGAGACAGCTGGCTGTTTGGCGTCCTCGTCGTAAGGGTACATGAGTGAGGAAAGCAACTGGTCTGTGTTAGTGCGTATCTTTTGTCACAAAGATGCCCTCTTGGATCCTTACCGAGCCTGCTCTTGGGCCAAATTGCCGGATAGCAGCACACAAGCTTGCCACGACCGAACAGTCGGTCGCCAGATCTTGACCTAGATCGATGCTTTCCGTAGCAGTCATGAAGACATCTGAACCCCGTTCCGGCACATCCAAGAAAATCTCATGCGGTCTCTTCCAACCGGCAAATATGTCTTGCTGCTCAGGGGAGAGAGTAAATGGCGAATGGTCCCTGTGTAACAGTTAGGCAAGGCCATTCCATATCCCATAATTTGTCATAACATACGTATAGCACCCATCAGCTGCTTTTGAGGCGGCAAACTCATCTGAACCTGGTGTCTTCTCCCATGGTGGGAAGATATTGCCATGCAACTTGGACGACTTCAGAATAAGAGTTTTCTCGGCGATGGTCAGGGTCCGTGTCGATTCGGGCACTGGCGGGCGGGCAGAAGTAGCGGCGGATTTGGCATTGGCTTTGAGTCGTTCGCCAAGGGCTATAAGGTCGCTACATTTTCGCTGTAGGCGGTTGCGGTCTTTGGGGTTGGCGGCTTTTTCGGCTGCGCGCATGTAAATCTCAGCGGCCGCAATGGCATGTTTGAGTGCTTCTTGACCATGAGATTCGGCGAGACGACGCTCATGTTCCTTGCAAAAAGTTAGATGTATAGTTCTGTAGAGGCTTGATATGGGGTGTCAGGCATTACCAAAGCTCTAGCCTCCATCGTGACACTTGGGGAAGGATGATGGTGTAAAACTTGTATGCATACTTTGGGATGCTCAGTCCTTGAGTCCTCTCCAGGGACCGTAGTTGGGCGGATGATTGTGAAATATGGGTGTTGAGTATATATAAAGGCGAGGTTAAGGACGAATGCCGACTGGGATCCAAACAGAAGACAAGTGTGGATGAATGGATGATCCGGATATGGATAGACTAGTTAGACTAGGTCTATTCCTCTTGTTAAGATGACGGCGGCCTCTAGGGTCGAATCAAGGACAGAAAAGAAGAGAGGACGAATAAAGAGGCTTGATAGCCCAATATCGTGCTATAATTCGCGAAAAGGAACGGGACCCCAGACAGCGACTTCGCGTATCGAGCTTTCACTTGCTGGAACTGGGGACGCCGCCTTGATGTGATTCTTGGCTGCAGCGAGTGTCCATCCGTCTTCCGCATCGACTCCAGCACACGGATGTTTACTTTTTGGCCGTGGAAGCCGAAGATGTAAACGGCCCGTTCTTCTGTCTACTTACCAAAAGGGGCCACCGACGGGTCGTCCAGCTTGATGTAGTATCCCGGTTCTTTGCGGAACTTGAGCCAGGGCGGTGCAGTAATTCCGCGGTAGTGCCAGCAGTGGCAGTGGGTGTCTGTGGAGATTTTGGCGAATTCCCTTCTCAAGTCGGAGTGAATGCCGTTGTGCTGCAGGACGGCGTGGACAGGTGAGACAGGGGAAGCCCTACCGGCCTATCTGAGAAAGGAGAACACTTCCTTTTCTATCAGTGGAACCTTGGCGTGCAGAGGTTGGCGATGTTACTGGTAAATCGTGAGTTGGAGTGGGAGACGAGGTCGGTCGGAGTGACGGAGTCGGGGGCTGGGAGGGTGATGAAAAGAGTTGAGATTGGGTTTTGGATGAGAAAAGCAAATACGGCGGACGAGTCAGTTCGAAACCCCCCAGGGTCGTTTTGAAGAGTCTGGAACTTGGAAGTGGAATGGAAAAAGTCGAATATCTCGAGTTACTAGTTCTACAGCCATTGTTTTCTCAACTCCAAAAGCGGCCAATATCCGACCTTGTGATAGTTGTCAATTCCCCTTTTCCGAGGAGTTTCTTACCTAACAATTTCTGTAGCACGGTCCAGGGTTGAGGTACTCAAGTCTACAGTGCCGTATCTCTGCTGTCAAACGCTGTCAACAGCACCAACGGTACCCCGCATCGGCCGATAAGGTACCTACTGACACAAGAACGGGACAGCGGGATACCGATGCAAGAGCCCCGCCAGATGACGGGATGATGGGATCTGCTGTTCCTGCGCCCTGGACCTGGAGTCTCGCATGCCATGAGGCCATGGTGGGGCATCGCGGCCTTTAGCGCCTTTAGCGGCCTCGGCATGCGTTAGGCCAACGAGGTTCTCTTCAGCGTGATTGCCGGGTGCTCCTTGCCGGTTGGCGGCGCCGAGAGAGCCTGTCAGGCATTTGGGACATGGGGAGCTTCGGGTTTCCCGACCGCCGAGGGATCGAGCCACCGCCAAGGGAAGCCGGAGATGCAATCGCATCCCGAAAGATTTACGGTCCGCACAAGTAGGTACAGTATCATGGCTTGGATGCCGAAACGGTGAGAACGGTGAACAACACAACTTGATCGTTGGTTTTAGTACCCTACCATGGCTACTCAGCCACCCGGGGACGCCGTTGTGTGTCAAAAGCCTTGATTGAAGATCACGACGGATACAAGCGCCGTAGTACTACCTACACAGCCTTATGCCAATGGCTTGGAACTCTTGAATATCAAGAATCATGCTGCTGGTTGCAGAGTGATCGTCGGTCGGATGTCTTGAGCAGACCGCAACCACCAACCATCCAATATGCAGGTCTTTCTTTACCAGCACCTTCGGACTGGCCGAACAAGGTCATCGGGTGTGTTGCCGGATAGCGGAAAGGACCGCTTGGACGTTGTGCCATGACAGCGGGAAACCGGTCTCGTAGGGTTATAACCAGTCTTCGTTTCCAACTCTTCAAGCCATGTCTCCTGTCATCACCTCTTCCAACTTTGAACCTGGGTGGGGAAGAAACAGACAGATCTGATGCCCCTTGAACGGGAAGCCTTTAGTCTGTCATTGACTCAGCACCTCGAATCAATGTTTCAGCGCGCCGGCGTAACAAATCCTCTTGCGGAGATCCCCTCAGATATTTTCGGGGTGTCCTAGACTTCGCGTTGTCGGAAATCAAAAGATGTTCTGCCCTTCAAGACACCTCTCGGAATTTTGATGGTAAAATCGATCAGTTTCCGCGACAATTCTATGGTGCCTGGCGACAAGAATTCCTCCTTCAGATGTTTGTCGAGTACAAAAGTTTGGGGGCTGGATGTCGTTGGTTGACTGGATCATCGAGTACGAGGTCCACAGATGGAGACGGTCGCCATGATGCCTCGGCACTACATCACGGTGTTTGAGTTCGCTCTCGATAACTGCTTAATTCGAAGAGCCCGACGAGAAGCGGAAATGGAGTTCGGTCGCTGGCGTCGCGTATAAACATCCATTGGCCCCCCTACAACGTGGGATGTGTTGTCGAAAAGTTGTGGTGTCCTGCCGCTTATCAGATCTGATAAAAGAAAGATGGGAGGAAATGACTCGAAACGAAAGCTGGGGAACCGAGGAATCTTTATCGACGCAATCGTGGGGGCGGAAACGCAACCCCAAAGTCGCAAGACCCGATCTGATTGGGGCGCTGAGGCCCCTGTGTGCAGAGTGTGGCCCTGGAAGATGCCGTCTGCAAAGCGACGAAACAACAGACACTGCCGTGTCGCAGTGATGCGCTGCTCCAAATCAATTGGGGAACTGCCGAGGTTATCGGTGGTTATCCGGTTATCGTCCATCACGGGTTGCCTTGGCTTCTTTTTCTGGGGAGCCCAGGAGGGGGAAACCCTTTGAAAAGTCCTATGGTAACGGTTGCTTTCCATTCCACTTTCCCACTGGACTGGATTCCCTTGTGAGGCTGCCCCATCGAGACCGCCAAAAAGAGTCCCACCGCCGGCCTCGGGATATGTCATTTGGATGGTCTGAAATAATCGTTGTAAAACCACCCGGCCGCCCCCCTTCTAGCGCCCGTCCGTCTGTGCTTGTCGTCACCGATTTCCTTCCCCGTGTGTGTGTTGGTGCCATTGGATCGCATATCCTTTCCCGTCTTGCCTTTCACTTTTAATATTGTAAAAACCCCATCTTTTATTCTTGTTCACATTTGCCATTTGCGCTGTCGCATAGCTATCTGCCAAAGTTGTACACTGGTCCTGCCGTCCTACACACCATTGACATAGGCGGGGATCCTGAGCCAGCGATTGCGCCAACCAACACCGAGCGACCCTTTCCGTCCGAACCACTCCCACTCCAACGCATACCTCGAACTCCCGCCCCGAGCGTCTAGATATCAAAGTAATAGTCAACAATGGCAGCACAGTCGAAGCCCGCCCAATTGGGCCCCTGGGGAAAGGCCACGGCCGGTGCTGCTGGTGCCGCTTTCGCCAACGTGCTTGTATACCCACTTGATCTGTGTGTGCACCCTTCCTTCTTTGCGCTCTTTCAAGTAGCAGACACTGACTTTGTGAGAACTACAGCATCAAGACAAAACTCCAAGTCCAAGTCAAGAAGTCCGCTGATGTCGAAAAGCAAGAGGCTACGGCCAGCAGTGAGGTTCACTACAAGGGAACATGGGATGCCATCACCAAGATCAAGGATGCCGAGGGTGTTGCAGGTCTTTATGCTGGCATGAACGGTGCGCTACTGGGTGTCACGTCGAGCAATTTCGCCTACTTCTACTGGTATTCGATTGTCCGCACGCTTTATCTCAAGTACCAAAAATCGGATGCCCACCCCTCGACGGCCGCTGAGTTGTCCCTTGGCGCCGTTGCCGGTGCGCTCGGCCAGCTTTTCACCATCCCAGTCGCGGTCGTCACCACCCGCCAGCAGACGCAAAGCAAGGAGGACAGGAAGGGCATGATCGATACCGCTCGGGAGGTTGTCGAGGGCGAGGATGGCATTACCGGACTTTGGAGAGGCTTGAAGGCTAGCTTGGTTCTGGTTGTCAACCCGGCCATCACATATGGCGCGTACGAGAGGCTGAAGGATGTTCTTTTCCCTGGAAAGAACACCCTGAAGCCCTGGGAGGCTTTCCGTAAGTTTGAGTCCTGGAAGATTCTGTGATATGCTTGGCTAACAATTCTCCTGTAGTTCTCGGCGCATTGTCCAAGTCGATTGCCACCATCGTCACCCAGCCCCTCATTGTCGCCAAGGTCGGCCTGCAATCCAAGCCTCCCGCGGCTCGCAACGGCAAGCCTTTCAAGAGCTTCGTCGAGGTGATGGAGTTCATTGTCAAGAACGAGGGCGCTTTGAGTTTGTTCAAGGGTATCGGACCACAGCTTCTCAAGGGCTTCTTGGTACAAGGTATCTTGATGATGACCAAGGAGCGGTACGTTGCGCAAACTCGCCACGACATTCGTCAGAACAGAAAACTGATATGTTGCATTATAGTGTCGAGCTCATGTTCATCCTCTTTATGCGCTTCCTTTCGAAGCTTCGGTCGCAGCAGCTCGGCAAGGCCGCTGCTTTGGCTGCCGCGGCAAAGGTTGCGTCCCCCGTTATTACCAAGTAGACGCTCCCTTCCATTTTGTGAACAACAAAAGCATATTTCATGACTGAAACGTTCTGCTTGTACTGTATATCTGCTGCATCTGATGGCTGTCGTGTTTGGAGAATCATACTCACATTTCGGTGATCTTCTGGTACTTGGGTTTCATCTTTCAGCCGGACCTGATTATATAGAGCGGATAGATGTCCCTTGGATAAAAGACCTTTATGAGTTCATTTTGTTCATTGCCGACAGTGATTGTGATTTTGTTGTCCAGAGTAAAGTTGAAGCTGAGAGCCGAGTTGTCGCGCCAAGAGAACCATTGAATGGCTCCACCCAGCTTAGGTTGCCGCGAAGTTGCAGTGACAATCGAGTGTGGCACACCCAGGCTCTAGCCACCGCACCAGCCACTCCCACCAAATTAGGGCAGTGGAAATTTCTCCCACATTTGGCGCAGGAAATAAACTCGCTTGTCTGACCTTGCAACCCCAGCAGCCTCCGAACATCGTCTGTTTGTTTGACGCCGGAAATCAGTCGCAATGGCCAGTATGTTGCGCCCTTGCCGTCAGAATATCGTCATGTCGAAATAATGGAATACTGATCGACTTCAACAGAGTCCAAGAACTCGTCTCAGCACAACCAGTCGCGGAAGGCTCACCGCAACGGGTACGACCGCCCCAGCATCACCACTTGAAAACCGAGGAGGAGAAGATGATGGATACCCGAATGAGCCCGAAGTGCTGACGAATTTCTCTTCACGACAACAGTATCAAGAAGCCCAAGACTTCCAGATACCCTTCCCTCAAGGGCACTGACCCCAAGTTCCGCCGCAACCATCGCCATGCTCTCCACGGCACCGCCAAGGCTCTGGTACGCCTCGATCCCCGATTTGCGACAAGACTACGAGAGCGTGTTGCGCTAACACATTCTACAGAAGGAGTTCAAGGAGGGCAAGCGCGAGACTGCTTAGATTTCCTCTACCCAACATCTGTCGGGAGGCGTCAAATGAAATACCATTCTGAATGACAAAACATCCATTCAGGACAGACAACATAATGACCATTTTACGGCGTACACGGTGAAACTGTGATTTCCAAAAGTTGCGATTTGCTCTCTAGATATTCAGTCACAGCAGTATTCCTCTCCCCACCTCCCTCGAATGGGAGCGCACACAACAGTCACCCCGACTCGATCTGTGAAACGACCGATGGACGCACGATACGGGATACCCTTCCAGCCAGCACCACCCCGCACCGTGCTCCGAGCAACTCAGGACCGACCGCATACCTTTTTCCCTGCCCTTCTTGACAGAATCACCGCCCCTGGATCCCCTTTCCGAGGTACTTTTGGACCCTGGAGTTTTCCCCCATTTGCTTTGGACCGTTTCCCCCCTGGGGACCGAACGGCATTAGTGTGTACAACATTGGGCTCATTTACCTACGCTCACGTGTTGAAGGATTATATCGTGCCAAGAAGAACACTCTGCCGTACTACTCGTACACTTTGGTTCTCTTTACTCTAAGGACCTTCGTGCATGGAAGGACGGCGACATCCCATTGTTTTTGCGATCCTTCTCCCCTCCCCTTGGCTTTTCTGGATCCCCGGCCTCCATGGAGTCCTGGATCCAATGGTGTGCCCCGTGCCTGAACGAATTCATTGCGGTGCTTCCCCGGATTAGTAAATGCTTTGCATGCTTGTTCTTACCAAGGCAGTGCCTTAGTCTTGAAAGACACGCAAAATACAAGAAGGTTTTGATACTTTGGCTTATCCCAAGGCGGTGGTGACTGCATGGTAATGATCATGTCAATCTCGGCGTATGTGGAAAACATGGAATTGGTGACAAAGAAGTTTCCAAACCATCTGTTTCCCTGCAAGTACAACTCAAATGTCGATCTACAACAAACTCGCACGTCATATAGCCTACTGGCCTTAGCATCAAAGATGTAATGTTAGCGATCTGACGTTATGGCAGACGATCAGGTCCAATATCGTCACTTCTGAGCAAGCGTCGCCCTGATCTCGAACAATCCACAGCCTCACACGATCATCATTTGGCCTTTGTTCACAATATCAACACCCTACCTTTTCGAGCCGCCTGGCACCGTCTCAGCAGGCGATTGGGAACCCATCTTTATCCATTCCAGTGCTGGGGCTCTTTGTGGGCTTCCGGAAACTCTCCCATGGCCGCTAGGACGGAGTACCATGTGATGATGGTTAGGATTGGCTTGGCGGACACTGCCCGAAAAAAAACCCTTCCATCTCTACCAGCCGGGTGAGAAATACGCAAGGGAACGCCCAAGGCCTTAAACCTATTCACTTCTGTTTCTTCACGCATAGTTTGGACAATGAACGCGGTAAGTCTCCAGAAAGACGAGAGTGAGGCCGGTGATTACGCTAACAACTCTATAACAACCCTAACCCATCTCCAGGTACGTACGTAACACCCAAGTAAACAAAGAAAAGGGGCGAGCCCCACACACTTGCACTCTTACTGCTTTTGAGGACCTGGCTGCTTGCCAAAGTCATCCTTAGTAAAGCTCTTGTTCCATTAAAGCGAACGAAAGCTATGGTGATGCCAGGTATATATGATATGTGAGCATTGATGCTTGCATCACCGCAAAAGCGGCTGTCATTGAATGTGTTCGTCCCTGACTCCCAGCTCCCTGCAGGCGTCAATCTCGCATGCGCCCAGAAATTGAGGCTCCAGCCATTCCCGATGGGAAAGAGCATCCTGAGACGTGTGGAAGGTGCATCCCACCCCGATTTTCCATTTCTGTAGCATTTAGACCTGGGCTGGCACCCCATTCCTCTTCTCTCAAACCATGCCGCAATCAACCATTTTCCCTGCCATCAAGAACCAAGCCTTTTGGTCCCCGTTTACCAACCGCACCTCCGATTCGAGATGATCGCTTCAAGTGGGCTCACGACCTTGAACCACCCAACAGCCATACGCCTGTCCATTGCCATATACCGACCTCCGGCTTCGTCTTCACCCTGGTGGTCGTGTTTTATTCATCCGCGTACTCGTCGCCATCCTCTCCCCGTCTTTCCGACGAGTACAGATCTTCCACGGCCCTCTCAGCGTATAAATACTCGATGCCAGTCAATTAGCCATCTCCTTTTGGCCTTCTACCGTTCAAAAATGACGGCATCGTCGGGGCCGTGTCTTCAAATGCTCATCAACCCGCCCAGGTCAGTCAGCACCGCTTCATCTTGAGCCTGCTCCTCACGACCAACGATGCCATCGTGCGCTTCTCCTTGAAAACCCTCCCAATAAGCGCCGGTCCCACAGTGTCCAGCGCTTGATACTCCCTCGGCCTTGCGACCAGATACACGCAGATGTGAAAGTCCACTCGTCTCCTCGAGACTCATCAGCGCCACACCTTCCTGAATTGCCTCCATTTCCCTCTCCTTTGCCATCATTTTCTGACAATCCCTCCGACACTTCGAAGCTCCGAGTCGTCCTCCAGTCCCCAAATTATGCATGCCAGCACTGCCAGAACCGTCCAGATCGAGGTCCATACGATTACCACTCCCAACATTGGCAAGCTCTCGATCCAAGTCCATCTCCATCCCCATCTTCTGATCCAAATTCAAATCCAGCTCCAACTCTAAACCCCCAGAGGTAACCAACGCTTCCAACACCTTCAACCCTCTCTTCGCCCGTTTCAGTACCCTCCTCACCTCCTTCTCCGCCTCCTGGCTCGGCAATAAGGGGAGTGTAAGCACAGGCGCTATGGCTGTCAAAGGCTTGTAGATCGAGGCATGAGCGTGGTTCCTGAGGGCTTGAAGGGTTTTGCGCTGTTGGATTTGGATTTGGAGGTCTCGAACAGGGGAGATGGGGGAGACCGGGGATGGAGGAGGTGCGAGAATGCCCCTGCTCTCTGAGACGAATTTGTCATCAACGACATTGAACCTGGAGCTGGCACGCTCTGGCTCGCAAAGCGGCTGCACAAGGGCGTAATATCTTGTTATCAACTGGTTGAGTGAAGCGCTGTAGGGCTTTGCGGGGATTTTCCTGGTTTGGGCCTTGGTCTTCTGGCTGTGGTGGATTTTGGATGTCGCTGTCTTGGAGGACTTGGATCTGTGCCCCTGAGTTTGAGCAAATGGTAGAGCGAATCGAACGCTTTTGGGTTCTCGTGGTGTCCAAGCGGTTTGGTTGGGAGAGGTCGAGATGAGATGATGTTGAAGCTTGTCGGGGGTGGCGGGTGGTGTTGGGGGTAAGGGGGTGAGCTGTAGGGGTGGTGGTCGGGGGCGGAACATAGCTCTCATGGGTTTGAGATGCGAATGTGAAGGGATCTGGAGTGGTGTCAGCTGCGTGTCAGATTGTTGTTGCGCTTTGGTATTTGCGGTGGTTTGTTTACCTACCTGTCTTTGTGGAGGAGAAAAAGGCTTTTGGGTTACCGGTGGGCAATACGGAGTTGAAAGGTGAGCGAACAACAGTTCAGCTTAAGATCAGACTTCCCGTACGCTCGAGCAGGATACTGTTGTGTCCTTCACCACGCGTATCTCGGATTGCTTCCTAAGGTCTGAGCGTATGATGAGGGTGCTCTCAATGACCTTCTGTGCGAAGACGTCGACTTCAAGGGTTGTTTGTTTACGGAAGCATTGGACGTGACTGTCTTTGAAGGTTCGTTGATGGGGAAAAATCAACAAATCTCGAGTAGATTTTTTTCGCTGGACTGGGAGCTGCCAGAAAGGTTTCGCCGTGCTTTGGTGAATGGAGCATCAATCCTGAATTGAAACGTTGGATCAAAACACTGACTGGAATTTTTAGACGACAGGTTCGAGATTCACACGTCACACTTCAGACTTCGGATAGCTTGACTACCTCGGATGACTGGACAAAACAAGGTGTCCATCATGAGAAGATCTCGGACAATGAATAGTCGAAAAGGTCGGAACACCCTGCGCTATTCAATATGACGACGTCGGCTATTCTCCTACGTCGGTTGAAGTCCGGGCTCCTTTGATTCGAGTAAGTGTGATCTTCATTCCTCGATGTCTCTTGGTAGTCACTCTTCTTTCAAATTTTCTAACCCCGTCTCTAGATTTCCATTCTTCCTATAAACACCAAGTGGCAGCACACCCTGGCTTCCACTTACTATGCACAATCCCTCTAATCCAGACATATCTGGCAAATCTTCCCTCCATCGCCAGACGCCGTCTACTACCTACGACTCCACGTGTAATGCCAGCTCGCACCCGCACCCGGATCACACGGGTGCGCTGAAGGCAAATATCCCCTGGGGTCAACTCCTCCGGATTCCTCGCTCCATATGCTTTCCTCGGGCTCCTTCATATCAACGTCCTCCATGTTACCCTCCTCAATTTCCTCCTTAGGCTGATTCCCCTTAACGGTCTCCGTTTCCTCGACGTCGTCCAGCTGCATCTCGTCGTCCTGATGCTCCCTCTTCACAGGGTCCCTCAACTGGGCTTCCTCGCTCTTGGCCTCGGCTTTCAGAATCTCCTCCCAGTTGACTGGCTCCTCCAGTAACTCCTCCTCCATCTCTTTGAACATGGTCATGATTTCTTCGTCGGTAAGTTCCGGCCATTCGGTGAATTGAAATTGGGCGCCCATGTTGAGGTCCATGTCCATGGCAGTACCCATGGGTATGGCGTCCTGGACACTCTGCTCTTGGGCATTCTGCTCGCCTTCCCTCTCATCCTCCGTCTCCCTCTTTTTCCCTTTACCCTTCCCCTTTCCTTTCCCCTTATCCCCACTCCTCACTCGCCCCATAGGCATCCCCAGCTGGTGCAGTCGCTGCGGAAGTGGCTGTAGTGGCTGCCTCAACCTTCCACTCCAAATTCTATGATTCATCTCCACCTGCAACTCCTTCAAATCCCTAAAACAGCAATCCACGTGTTTCTTCAGCATCCTTTCCCTCTCCTCATCAAAAAAATCCTCGAACCGCTCGAACACGGCGCTTCGCATGACTTCTAGTTCGTGGGCGTGGAGTTCTAGCTGGGTTCTGATGTCTGTTACCCTTCCTGCGTCCGCAGCGGCAGCGGAGGCAGCTTCTTCGTAAACGTTGACGGGGCCTGCGGAGCGTAAATGTGGGACGGAGGGGATGGTTGGGATAGCTGGAAGGGGGATGTCGTTCACTCGTTCCTGGAGATCCCGGCAGAGCTTGGAGATGGAGACGATGTCCCGGGGGAGGTGGTGGCGGAGGCGGCGGAGGCGGAGGTGGGAGAGGGTGAGGACGCGGGGGTGGAGGTGGGGACGGCGGGTAGGGATGAGGGTGGAGAGGGTTTCTGAAGGGGTTTCATCGTGCTTGACACGGGGTTCCGGGCTGAGAAGTCGGGGTGTGTTGGTGAGGGAGGTGAGGGGTGAGAGGGTGGGGGATTTGATGTCTTGCATTTTGTGTCCGTTTGGCTTTGTGGCAAGTATCGAGACATGTGGACCTCGTCGTTATGGCTAAGGATTGCTGGGATTGTCTTGATGTTCGAAAGCCTACTCGCTTGGTGCTGTGTTTTTGTACCGATGTTCTAGATTGATATCGGCGAGGGACAATCTGGAACTGGAGAGAGCGAGCTCCATGGGAGTATACAAGCCTCCTGGAAGCTTTGAGATATCATTTTTGCGGCCATCACGAGTGATATTGGCAATCTATCATGACGAGAGGCCATGGTGGTAAAGCTCTGGAGGCCGGTCGCAGTGAATTGAACAGGGCAAGGTGGACAATAATGGCATTATGGAAGAGAACAGTGATGCACAGCGTCTGTTTTGCAGAACAGGAACAACAACAAAACAAGCGTTTGTCCAGAAGCGAGGAGTTGGCGTGAAGGCCCTTATCATCCAAAATGTGATAGCTCATGGCATTGGACCTAATGGCTTCTCGACACTCTCACTGGATTCCCTATGACGAGGAGACGTCGAACTGGATAGATGACAGTGCCGAAGCGGGTGCATCGACAGCTCTCATAGTTCTTCCTGGAGCCGCTTCTTTTCAGTGTTAGCCGTTTGTTATTTGTCACGGCGGGATGTTGATAATCGGATGAAGCTCGTCAGATGGCAGGTTCTGGTCCATGCTTCGAGCGTCTGAGACAACGCGGAGTGTTTCTTGCAGGACCATGGGACCAGTAAACAATAGAGCGCGGTTGACAAATCCATTGTTTACACAGTAGTGCTGTTCGGATTAAAGGGCGGCATACTTCGGGAACCGACGAGAGCTGATACAATGGCCTCGTTGTGAATGGAGCCGTCATAATGATGAGAAATGCAGCCGTCTTGTACGACGTGAATCCAAGGTATAAATCCCACGACGTCTGTCTGCCTCTTCAGTGAATTTCAGGGTAGCAGTTTTCCCTATTTTCTTTTTGCGTTACCGGGTTTTCTCTTTTTCTTATCTATTCGTCGCTTTAGAGCTTAAGGACTTCGGCAGTCAACCTACTATCACTTAGAAGTTACCTACCTAATCAACCCCAGTCGGAACAAAACATCCAAAATATGAAGCACGATAATTCCCTTCAAACGCCAGTGGGTGCGCACCCCGAGGGCTTGAGCCGAAACAGTGCACAAGAACCCGACTCTCTCTCAAGCAACCAAGACACATCCGGCAGCGACCCAGTGATACCCGAGCAGGACCTCGCCCCCATCAAAGCCCGAGTGAAGGAGTATATCCATCGACACACCCGGCAGTTTCATCACTTCTACCACTCCTCCTCCTCTCCGTCGCAGGGCAATGGCGAAGAGCTGCACCAAACGGTCCGGATGCTCAAAAGAGCTCAGAGAATCAACTCAGACCTCTGGTTCGTGCAACGGTCGCTGACGGATGAAAAGGGAGTGACGAAGACCCAACTGTACACGCAGCTCCTTCCTAAGCTTGATGCGTGCTTGAAGGAGCTGGACACGTTGCATGGTTTGAAGAGAGAGGTTAGTAGGTGGCAGGTTAAGAGGGAGGTTCAGATTCGGATGAAGAAAGGAAGGAAGGATAGTAAGTCGCCGGCTTCGATGTTGATAAGGAGTTTCTTTCCTTTTCATTTTCGTCGCCCGGCTCTTTTGAAGGTACGCCAGTAGAAGGTAGGGGTCGTGAGTCGTTCGAGGGCGCAAACCGGAACTTGTTGATTTTGAAACTCCTATAATTTTTAATCTGAGTATTATTTGAGCGGAAAGCAGTGTCTGTTGATGTGGGCTTTTAGGTGTAACAGGGACTTTTGGTCACGGGAGTGATGTGTGGCAGGAGCTGATGGCTCTTACGCTCTTTCCATAGCGAATTCTAATACATCATCAACGAGTGACTTCCCGTCATTGGTGCCATAGTGACCTGAGATCCAAGACACTGATTGTTCTTTCTGCAGCTCATGAGTGAACAACGTAGTGTCAGAGCACAAATTTGGGACAGGAAGGCGGAGATCTTGCATCTCTTTCTGATCTACTTGCTGAATTGAGACGATTCTCGCAATTTTACCATAACTCATCGAAATCATCATTCAACAACCAAAACCATCCCTCTGGCCCCCAAACGTTAACCTACCCCTAGGTACCGTGCCACGAAAGACGGTACGAGACCTCTGATACCCCGAACTGCGAGGGAGGGAAGCCAGCTGACACATTGTCACTTGTAGACCATGGAAGTGAATGTCTTGTCTCCTGATCAGGGCTTACGGAAGGAACCGACAAAGAAAATACCCTCATCACCGACCGCGGCTCATGCAGTACACACTGGACCCTCGCCGCGGCCCAAGACTGAGCTAGAAAAGGCAGAGGGGCGTCCAGTCGATGCGGACGGAAAAGGATGTGCTCCAAAGCAGCCGAGACGCCGTCGCAACGCCTTTGTAACAGACAAGGCTCTCAAGCACCTAGCCCAAAACGATCCACTCGCCGAGTTCGATCGCATACAAGACGGCATCGAGGGCATTGAGAGATACTTTACACTGCCCACCGTCCTCGAACCAAGCAAGACTGTGGTTTCAAATTTGAGAAAGTTTAAGAAACGTCGCGATGAAGAGCTGTTCAAGGGCATATGTTTGACCGACTGGGAGCTCGAACAGGAAGTGGACAAGTGCAGAACGGCCTTTCAAACCCTGCTGAAGGAAATACAATCTGCGCTCAGGGCACTCGTGGAGGAGTTCTTTCTTGTTCGTGGACCGCTTCTGGGTGAGCCAAATCGGAACCTGATCGTTGTACAGGAGAGCTTCAGGGTGTTGGAGGACTTAAGGGCTACGTTTCCTGGCGCTGTAGCGGAGTTTGGGATGCAAGCTGGGCCGGCTGATGGAGGAGGAGTTGCGGCTCCGCCGAATTCACGGGCTGAATCACAACAGCCTTCTCGACAGTCCCATCCTCATCCTGATTTTCCCTTCCAACCAAAGAGGGCTCGGGCGGATAGTGAAGAACCGCAAGATCTAGATATGTGCGTCAAGAGGAGAAAAGTTCATGAGATTGAATCACAAAAGAGGGCCCGGGCGAATAGCGAAGGATCGCAAGATGTTGTAGTGTGTATCAAGAGGGAAAGGGTTCGTGAGACTTGTTGGTGATTTTGTTTATGGTAATGTCGTTGGGTTGGTTGTTTCGTTTCCCCAGGGTGTTTTCTTGGATTAGCGGATGGCAAATAGACTAAAGTTCGGATATTTTAGAGCGATACTACGCTGGAAAGTAAACAAATCGACGTGTCTCATCAATAAGACACTCCTGGTCTGTGAGCGAAAGGAGAGTGATGATATACAGTCCAATACTGGTTTGTTTGTTAGCTCGAGACCTCGGGTCAACTTCCCTAGGCGTTTTTATATCCAGTTGATCCGCTCCGTTCCATAATAAAGCATAATCTCACCTTGAATATACTATATACTAAATCCAATATAGTATATTAAATCTTATAAATAGCTTTCTGAATCGTACCTAACTATTCAACTTGTCTTTGTAAGGTTGACGACGATTTGGGATGGATGTCGTCCTCTATATTAGGAGTACCAAGCTAACAAACAAACCAGCATTGGACTGTACTTGGGGGTTGTCGACCAACGACCGCACCAGAACCCCCAAGTATCAGGGGAATGGCGTATTCGATGATGCGGTAGCATTGAACCCTAACCCTCTTGAGACGTCGTGGACGGCTGCTCGGGCGTTCGCCTGTTAAGCGAAAAGGGGCTCCACACTGGGCCTGAAAAACGGGGGAACTGTCAGCGTCTAACAGATTTGACTGTGATTCACACCAATCTGAGATAGGGAAGATGGGCAGAGGTGGCACGCTGAGAGCTCATCCTCGAGGGACACCGGCCTTTTGCGTTTTGCATCTTTCCAAACAACCTCTTGCTGCAAGTGGAAGGCATGCTCCCTTTTGAGTCTCGGGTGAATTGTTAGAGGTTTCCATTTGCAGTGGCAGTCTCAAGCCAGTGTCACAGACTCGACCGAAGTCACTCGAGGCTGAATGTTGTAGCCCCACCTCGTCCCGCTTTCCGCCCCTTCCGTTGGAGGTCTTGAACTTGGCCCCCGCCCGGCTGACCCTGTCCTGCCCTGTCCTGTGCTGGGTTGCAGTGAGAACGTCGAAACACTGTCCTGGAAGGCGAGTGCCTGGGCGGTCCCTATTGGCCGAGCGAAATGTTAGTGCTAGCGCCCACAATACGTGCCATCAGCACCACTGGCAGAATCCATCACTAACAGTAGCAGCCACCACCACCACCACCCCAGGCAGAAATGACAGCCGGAGGCACCTTACTGCAGGGTGCGACTGCGCGTGAGGTCCTCGGGTGACTTCCGCTCCGTGCTTGGAATCTTGCACTTCCACTTCCACTTCTTGTGACCACCTCACTTTCAACAACTTGGAAGTTCCGAGTCCCGCTCCTTCTCCTCCTCCTCTCCTTCCCGCCAGCTATCGAACCGAAACCAACCACAACCCGCTCAGTCACGGCCACAGCGTTAGGTTCGACTGGACACTCTTGTTATTGACGACTGACGCCGGCGCGTGAGAGAGGCCATCATCACCACTGCTGCTGGCACAGACTGAAAGGGCAACCAAAGGGCAGAGGGCAGGACCTGGGGATTTCCGTTCCAGTATACCATTTGGGCTTCCTTCCAGTTGGTGTCTTGAATACCATACGTCCATCGTTTTAATGGGTGAGTTCTATTTCTGTTTCCATGTTTCCCGTCTGTCAGCCTCTCAAGCACTTTGTTCCCGGCCCCGACCCCCGACTCCGAACCCATACCTCTCTACCCGATCCGGCCCCGTTCGAGTCTATATCCGTGTCTTGCGTGACTTGGGCAAAGTCCCGAGTCTTCTTGACGGGCGACGGAACGAACAATGGCCAGCACCCTCCCCAGCATGAGTGGGCTTTGGCAGTGGTCGGCTTTTGGCATGAGGTGCCCTGTGATATCAGTCACTCGACACTATACCCAGTCTCCACCAACGAACGGGGCCGCCGGCTGGAGTGTGAGAATCACAGAATGGGGCCACAATGTCGCAAAAAGTCTACGAGAAAGTGTTACATACGTCGAGCGGATCCGGGCGAGTTTAGCCGCTTTTGGTGATTCTGCAACACAATCTCCAGCATGTTGCTTGTCCGCGCGCCGACGTCTGCGTCTCGGTCTGCGTCTCGTTCGGCACAATGGTGGCCGCGTCACTGGAGAGAATCACTAGAAGCTTCATCACACATCACACTTCTTCCACTTCTCTCCTCCATTCAGCTGCCCCGGTCTGCCCGCCAGCCAACAATTGTTCTTCCTTCAACAACAACCCCTCCCGTCTTTCTTTCTTTCTTCCTTCCTTCCTCCTCCCCGCTACCCTCGCTCCCCACCCGTCCTCTTCCGCCTGATCCTGTTCTTCCCTTTCCAACATTTGATCATCTTTGTTTGGCCTGTTTCGGCCTTTGCGCGCGCAACTCAACTCCTCCGCATTGCGCACCGCCCTTCGGTTGTTGGCCTGAATGACCCTCGCTGACTCGATCGCTCACTTCCAATGTTCGACACAGAAAACCGACATCGCTAAACGTCATCCTTCTTTGCGCAATCTTCCGACACTCCTTTGAGGCCAGCCGGTTACTGCAGGAGCTTTCGCAAGTCTCGCGCCCATTCTACACGCCCTCTTTTCGCACACACACACTTCGATCGCGTCGACTTCGAAAGTCTCGCTCGACTCTGTCTAATCCCAAGCAATAATTCTCCAACCACTTCACATACGCAACTGGAGGAGGACATCAGGGTACGTGCCAAATACCTACCCCACAATGGCCACGAGCACATGAGGTGGCTTATACACACATGTCATTGACGGACCCAACAATGTTTTCCTCGTTTTGTTGGCGGAAAGCTCGTCGGATGACGGACTGCCTAGACACCAGCTAACTTGCATTATAGCCGTCTGCCTTGTTTCAGCTTTACCTCGAGACCCTAGCGCTTCGGTTACAATTCTCCAGGCACCTTTCTGACTAGCTTTTCCCCGACTCGCGACCTCGTCCCTCCCCGACGCTCGGTCACGATCATGCTCAATATGTCCAACATCATGAGCAACCGCAACAGCACCCCCGAGGCTAGCAATGTCTCTTCTCTGAGGCCCCCCTCTTCCCGTGCCATTGGTTCCAACCATGGCCTTCGCGCCTCTGCCGATGTGGCCGCTCTCACCGGCGCCCAGGCCGCCGCAAGCCGAATTCGCCCGTCGTCGGACTTCTACGGCCAGCCGCAGTCCGGCCAGGTGCAGGGCAATGCCGAGCTGGATCCCCAAGACAAGCTGGCCCAGCAGTGGATTGCCGACATTGATCAATATGAGACCACCCTCGAGGAGATGGCCGCCGCTACGCTTGATCAGGACTTCAAGGATGAACTCAGCGCTATTGAACAGTGGTTCCGCGTCCTGAGCGAAGCTGAGCGCACAGCTGCCCTTTATGCTCTGCTTCAGCAGACCACTCAGGTCCAGATCCGTTTCTTCATTCAGGTCCTCCAGCAGATGGGCAAGAACCACCCCATGTCGGGAGTTCTGTCCCCTGCTAACTTTGACAAGGGTTCGTGCAACTGCCCCATTGCTTTACTGTTACATGTTATGCTGACACCATTCCTTGATTATCTCTAGATCCCATGTCGAGCCGCTTGAGTGATGCCATGGGCAAGCTGGAAGTTGGATCGGCCCGTAACTCCCTTGCCCGTCCCAGTGGCGGTGCCAACAAGAGACACTCGGGTCTGGATCAGACCACGATCAATACCATGTTCCCGGATGCTGTTGCGGCCATTGCTACGGAGAAGGCCAAATTTACGCAGCAGACAGGCAACCCTCCGCCTTCGAACCGTAACAGCCTGGTTGACAACCGCAACTCCCTCGCTGCCCCCACGGTTTCCGGCCCCAAGGATGACACTAATGGACAAAACCCGGCCTCTCCGTGGGGTCCCAGCGACGCTTCTCGGCCCAAGTCATCCACTGGCCAGACTCCCATGGGCCAATTTGTTCAACCCCCGCCGTCGGCCGGTGGTTTGCGCTCCCCTCGCCCTCCGCAGCTGAGCAGTAACACAAACATTCAGAGCACAACCCTTACTGCGGCTGAGCCGCAGCTGACCGAGCTCCCGCTGCTATCCCCTTACACTTCTAGTGGTAACTGGGCCTCGATGGTCAACACGCCCATGGTTCCAACTTTCGGCCAAACGCAAGGAAACAATGCCGATATGGTAGCCAATGCGACAGCGATGAAGCTGGCCGCACTCTCGACGGTAAACAACCGCTTTGCTTTGGACGACGCGCGCCGCTATCGCCGTGCTCGTTCCAACGACGGGGCACCTGGCCAGAATCACGCTCAGCATCCCCTCTCGCCGGGCCCTCAGGGAATTCCGAGCACCAGTGTGGTCATGATCAACGAGCACGGGCAGGTCTTAAGCCACGACCACGTTTTGGCGCTTCAGCAGCAACAGCAACAGGGTCTGCAACAGGGTCTTGGCGGCTTTGGCGGTCATCGTTCACGCCCCACCTCCCCCGGTATTGCAGTGCCCAACTACGGCCCTGCGCTGCAATTTACCTCGCCGCAGAATAATGGCTTCCTTAGTGCGTATGATGGTGGTGCACCCGGCTTGATCAACAATGGACTGGTTCCAATGATGGGTCAATTTAACCTAGGCGGTCACCACACAGAGGGCTATCTTTCGGACCATTCTGAGATCAATCGTGGCCGCTCTCCGCGTGGTCGGAGAGGCAGCTCGAAGCCGCCTGAGGATCCTACCGACCCTACTCTTCTGCAGGATATTCCTAGCTGGCTGCGGAGCCTGCGTCTGCACAAGTACACAGACAACTTGAAGGATATGAAGTGGACGGACTTGATTGAGCTGGACGACAAGCAGCTGGAGGAGCGTGGAGTCAATGCTTTGGGCGCTAGACGCAAGATGCTCAAGGTCTTTGAACAAGTCAAGGGTATGTCTTGCAATTTCGTACGGACTCAAGTGGATCGAAAGCTAACAATCTAGTGCAGAGGCCAAAATCGAGGGCAAAATCTAGCATTCACAGCTGTTGTGATAGAGATTCAGGATAGGCACCCACGAACCTGAGATAGGTGCCCACTGGACTCGCCAACAACAAGGCCCTTTAAGCAAGGCCTATCAACGATTACGCAGGGCAGAAGTGTTGGAGCTTGCCGCAATCGCGGTCGGGATATATGGTGATGTAGCCGGTAGGAGCTACTGACAACCTGATTTTCTTTTTTTTTCCTTTCGTTCATTCTGATTTAATGTCCACAATGCAATATTTTTGCTACCTATATATGGGGGCAGGAGGCAGACCTTTTTTGAGTAGAGCTGAGTTGATGGGCAACAATAATTCTACTCATTTTCACATGTCTAGTCAATCAAGCAAACACATCTGAGGAGTATCATGAGGAACCAGGTGAAGATAATACGATACGCGAACGTATACAAAGTATTGTTGATGGCAACCGTTGCGATACGGGATTTGCGGCAGTCAAAGCCCAGGTTCCAAGCCCGGAATACACAGAGGAGACGAGACTTGTTTTGGTTGGCGAAGTGCGTGATTGTTTATAATATAGTGAAGCTAGCGAAGAAGTTTCATCTATCTTATAATAATACCTCCTCTTAGGTGAAAGGCAACTCTATGCTCAAGATGGCTTCTAGTGTCCTTACAGTCGTGGTCCGGAATGGTTGTCATTGCCAGAAGGCCCATCTTAAAGTGGGTCCTCAACAAAGGGCTTGCTTTAATTGGCCAAGACTTCAATTTTCGACTTAACCAATTCGTCTTTAACGACTGCATCATCTTCACATTTACATCAATCCCATCAACCTCCAAATATCAATCTCAACCTGGTACCTTGTTTTATCGCAAAAACTCCCTGGACCAAACCGAGAGTCATTGACGATTCTGCGCGTACTCATTAGCGGCATTCCGGGAAAGGCCTGCACAGTCCGCGTCTTGCAGCACAGGCCTTGTCTGCCCTTCGACCTCTGGGAAAAGCGGAGCCCAAAACCCGCCGAGATTTACTATCTTTCACTCAACCAGCTCGCGCGTTAACACATCATCGACATCGCCCATATTTGCCATCGAAAGTGCAGCCACTGATGGAGTTTACCAAGTCAGTAAACTTCGGGAACTGAAAATCGGTCTGGTCCAACGGTCTGGAAATTGGCGAGTTGGACGTTCTGCGTGAACCAGAACTGAGGCGTGAGGCGATTCACACCTTTGAGCCTACGGACCGAGATAATCACTTTGGACGCAAAGGCACGCGCGAACGGGACACTTTTTGCTCACTGGACGAGGGCCTACTTTGCGATTCTCTCACAGTGAAATCAGCACAAAAAAAAAAAAAAAGAAAAACAATCACAGAGAACTTGGAAGCTTCAACGGATCACGTCAGGCAACGTGCCTATAGCTCAAGATGGACGACAGGATGGATATCGACGATCACTCGCCAGCTCAAGATGCTGGCGAGGGACGGACCGGCGTTTATAGTGCCGCCTATTTCTACAACCAGTATGAAGACGACATACCACTGGACCCCGAGCTGATGGCCGGAAACGATGATCAAATGGACGGCCTCGACGACTACGATCTCAACGACGAAGAGATGCAGGACGGCTATGTCGACCCCGAAGAGGAATTCCTAGACTCTGATACCGAAGAGATCCGCGCCGAAATCCACAAATTCGAAACCGTCCGTGATGCATGGCTAGCAGAACACCGTGCCGACCTCCCCTCAGCTGCTTACCCAACCCTCCCTGGCGTCTCGAAGTCGATGTCAAAACAGATCAATAACAGCCTCAACGATGGCAGCACCACGGCCATGGCTCCCTCAGCACCAGCACCCAAGCCCTCCAGGCCCCGTCGAAAACTCGGCCCCCGCAAGCCTCCGCGTCCTCCTCCGGAAATCCAAATCCGCATCGCCGCGGCCCGCAAAGCCTTCGACCGCCGCGAGTACCAAGAAGCGATCAACATGGTCAAGGAGATCATCCGGCAGCGCCCCGCCACGCCCCAAGCCTGGAACCTCCTCTCCCTAATCCACGAAGAGCTCGGCAACCGTGAAGCGGCGACCATGTGTCTGATCTCGGGCGCCTGGCTGATCCCCAAGGACGCGCGCCACTGGATGAACGTGGCGCTCTACTGCTTGTACGGGGTTGACATGATGGACGAGGCCGACCCCCGCCGGAAGCTGGCGCTGGAAAGAGCGGTTATGTGCTACTCGCAGGCGTTGCAGGCGGATAAGCAGAACGTGGAGGCGAGAACGGGGAAGGCGGATGCGCTGATGCAGCTGGGGCAGAGTCACTTGGCGCTGGCGCAGTATTTGAGGGCGCTGAAAGTGCAGCCGTTGAATATTCGAACCGTGAGAAACCTCGCGGAGGCGGCGCTGGATGGAAGGGATCCGAGGAAGAATGCGGAGGCGGCTAAGGCGGCGTATAGGCATATCATTGAGTATCTGTGGAGCAAGGGCGATGATGTGTATGAGGCGATGGAGGGTGGGTTTGAGTGGAGTGATTTGAGAATTTATCTCGAGTTCTTTACGATTCTGGAGCAGTGGGAGCAAGGCGCGGCGGAGCTGAGGAGGGTTGCGAGGTGGAAGTTGGGCCGTAGGGCGGAGGAGTTTTGGGATCGCTGGCCGGGCGAGGATAGGGAGTGGGATAAGGATGAGGAGAGGAGGGAGTTGTGCGAGGATTACCAGCCGGGTCGGTTTTCGCCGATGCAGTACGGACGGGCGCTGCCGGTGGATTTGAGGGCCAGGCTGTATGTGTTCCGGATGAAGATGGGAGATATGTACGAGGCGGAGAGGCATCTGACATCGTTGGATCCGACGGGGGACACGGCGGTTGAAGACTTTTACGACTTCCCCGATTGTTTGAAGGATATTGGTAATGCCCTGCTGGACAACGAATCTCCGGCGAAGGCGTTGCAGTACTTCAACCTGTACGAAAAGGTCGCCGATCAGGCTGGCGATATATCGATGGACGCCGACATCCTCGTTAGTCTCGGTCGATGTCACATGGCTTTGGGCGACAAGTCCGCCGCCGAAGAACGCTTCATTGCCGCCATCGAAGATGATGAGGACAACATTGAGGCCCGTGTGTGCCTCGCCAACATGTACGAGCACGTTTCGGACCGGGAAGGTCGCGAAGAAGCTTTCCTTTTGGTCAGAGATGCTATGAACCTCGAGGCCAACCAGTACACCCTTGACCAGGAAGGGAATCTGGTCCCCAAGAGAAAGCGTCGCAGAGCTACCGGTCCCAGAAAGCCGCGCAAGCCGAGAGATCCCAATAAGCCGAGAGATCCCAATAAGCCGAGAGATCCCAACAACCCGAAGAAGTATGTCCCGCGCCGTCTCATCAATGCGGAGAAGCGCAAACAGTTGGATCTTGAGCGCACTAAGGAGGCGACCAAGAACTACGAAATTGTGCAGGAGCTGCAAGAGCGGGCGTTCCACAGCGACGACCCTGAAGCCATTCAGAACTGGACACGTGCCGCCAGGGACCTCGTCGAAGATTTCCGTTCCTATAAGGAATTCTATCCTTGGGACAAGTACGTCAAGTATCTGGGTCTTGGTGGTACCGGCGGTGGCGGCGCTGCCGTCCCGTCTAGGAACTTAAAGCTGGCAGCCATGGCCGAGCGTCTCCGGCAAGGCCTCAATCCCGAGAACGGCGATGGCACTGACAATATCCCCGCCGCCTCGAAGGCCCGCGTCCTCAAGTTCCCTTCTGCCCATCGCGGCATCCCCTTCTCCGCCTGGCTCGACATCTTCCTTTCCCTCGCCTTCGCCCTCGTCAGACAAAATCAGCATCGGGAGGCCTACGTCGTCTGTCACGCCGCCCGCGACTCCGTAGTCTGGACTGCCACGGATTCGACATACCTCATCCACGTCGCCTGGGCGTCATGCGCCGTGTACGCCGGCGACGAAGAAACCTGCGTGGCCATCGCCCGTTACTTCATGCGCGACTACTTGCCCGGTACCGACTCGTATCGGATGTTCGCCGCCATGTGTCGGACTTGCCAGACGCCTGTAAGCTGGTACACCTCCGGCCCCGCGCAAAAGTTCATTCTAAGGCAGATCAAGACGATGGATGCCCTGGTTATGCGCCAGAACGGCCAGGATGAATTTACCCCAGCATCACAACGGTCACCTTCCAAGTCGCAGCAACAGCAGCAACAACACTCACCCATCAAACCCCAATCCCGCGATCTTATCGCACCACCCACTGCTTCCCAACAATCCGAATCCCACAACGACACCAACAACCCCCAATACCCACCCGAAGGGGACATAACCCTTGACGTAGCCCTCCTAACCATATACGGCCACATCCTCTTCACAACAACCTCCTACTCCTACGCCCTCTCCTACTTTGCGCGCGCCGCTTCCTTAGACCCCGACAATCCCCTTATCAACCTCTCCATCGGGCTCGCTTACGTGCACTACGCCCTCAAGCGCCAGGCCACCAACCGCCAGTACCTGCTCACTCAAGGCTTCGCTTTCCTGTTCAGGTACTACCGCAATCGTACCGAGGAAGATTCCACGGCTACGATAGGGCAGAAAATGGAGGCGCACTTTAATATGGGGAGGGCGTATAGTTTAATTGGGTTGGGGAATTTGGCAGGGGGGTTTTATGGACGGGTTTTGGAGGAGGCTGAGAGGGTTAGAGATAAGAAAGGGGAGAATGAAGAGAATAGGAGTAAGTGGGAGGAAACGTTGGTGGTGGAGGCGGCGTATAATGTGAGGTGTATGTGTTTTTTGTTGGGGGATGTGAAGGGAGCGAAGGCTGTGGCGGAAAGGTGGTTGGTTTTGGAGTGATGAGGGGATGGATGTTGGAAGAAAAAGGAGTGGAATGGTGGTGTTTCCTTTGTCTAGCATAGGACATATGGTATGGCTGGTAGGTAAAATATGGGAGCAATGGTATAAGGTAGCATAGTCATGGTGGACAGGGTAGGGCAGGGTATCGAAAAACTTAAAGAGATAGAGGTTGGGTAGCATAAAGTCATACATACATTGAAAGCAATAAAAAAACAGAGAATGACGTTCACTACCAAGTCTTAGCAAGGGTCAGCTGTGGGTGGTTGAACGTTCCGGATGTAATGTTCCCGTACGACTTTCCAAAGTATAATACAGACAATATCTCACGACCCTCCAACCACATCCCGCCTCCACTCCGCCATAGTTACATACGACCCTAGGCACTGGGACAAAAATCGGGATTCCGTCCGCTCTCGCCTAGATAAGCCAGTGACCGCCAGGCAAGTAGTCGGATCGGTGACGACCGGTGAACAGCCTGGTGTTGCATTTTTATTTTTATTTTTTTGGTTTTTTTTTGTCCTTTCTTTTTCCCCTTGCTCGGTTGCTCCTTCCGCTCCTTCCGCTTCATCCCGTCTTTTGAGCCACTGGAGGGAAGAACGGTCAACATTTCGAAGTGGGACTGGAGAGGTCCACATGCCCTCATGAGTGTAGGACTCTGTCTATACGTTAACCCAAAGCAAAGTTGACCGCCAAGTTTGTAAAGCAACCAGAAAGGCCAAAAACATAAGGTAGGTATGTTCGTGCGTTGTAAGAGCTTGGGCAAAACCAAAAAGATCCATGTCACGATCCCGTCCGCTCTTCCCTAGAAAACCTAGTTGATGACAGGAGGTTGGCAATCGGATCGGTGACAGACGACCTGAAATAAAACCTGATGTTGAGTGCCCTTTTGGCCACTTTTGTCCTCTTTGCCCTCTACCAGAGGGATGCCAGTTGTTTTTTCCTTCGGGAGGGAAGATTTGTTCCTTTTCTCTGCAAATGCTTTATACGTTTTTCGAGCGTTTGAAACCCTGTCGTGGCTAGAAGGTTGTTTAATTTTGAATGACAACCATACGCCAGTAGCCCCAGGGCTAGGTCATGGATTCAACCTCATGGCTAGCAGGTGTTTACTTCTGCCATGTGTCCGCTTTTTTTTCTCTTTTCTATTCCTGTGCTCTTTGAAGACCGACTGTACTGGATTGCAGCGGCTTGAGCCTTGAGATCCCAGGGCCATGCGTCGACACCCTAACTCCAGAAAGCCAGACCGTTCAGTTCCTTCTCACTAGGTAAGACGGAACCAAGCAGCAGAGCACGAACTATAAAGTCATGTACGATCGCGGCGTAGAAGCTTTCGGCAAATATGTGAATACCCGTTCACCTTCCCTTTACCTACACTACGTCCGTAGGTTCCTCCTTCTTGAATGGTCATTGAATAACAAATAATGTGAGACTTGCTTCATCCCATCCCATCCCATCCCATTAGTTTACACCTTCCAATTCAGCAGATAGTCAAAGTTCGACGTTAGGCAGGTAGGAAATAATCAAAAGCGGTGACCCGAATCCTATTCAATGACCTTCACACTGCGTACTTGACAGGATCCAATGGTATCTTACGATCCTGTGCTAGCTGCAAGCGGGGTGTTGCTAAGGTTAATCATACTGGACATACCTGCCTTACATTGTTCTTGAGGCGACTGAGGCGATTGAGGGGGTGTTTGGCGGTATTAAAGGTGTCGGTCTGGCCAGAGCATGGATTGCAGTGTTCAATGTTTGCTGATCTACGCGACATATAATACAATACTGGTTTGTTTGTTAGTTTGGTTCTTCTGATGGGACAGAACAGGGACAGAATAAGGGCAACCTAGAGCCCTCATTGGCCTCAGGAAGAGAGTAACTCGTCTCCATTTATAGAGTTTCGACACTAACCAGGGCTCTCAATGCTACAGAAGCATCTCTCCGTTCTCTTCAGAACGTCAAGATACCAATTCACAACATCTATCCGCGAGAATCTCGGCCGCTTTCCCAAGTTTAGTAAGATCTGGCATTTTTGTACCAAACTAACAAACAAACCAGGGCTGGATTGTACCTAGGAGAATTTGACACACGATCTAGCACTTTCGGGGACCTTGGGAGAACAGCGGTGACGGAAAGCTTAATTTTACTTCCGATGACAACTATCCTAGGAGCGGTTTGTGTGGTTGTTCCCCTATTGTTCGTCAAGATTGCTCATTTGTGTCTTGAACGTCATTTGGCATGTTTGCCTTTTGAATGAATGAAATGACTCGTTAATGTTTCAATTCTCTCCTTATGAAACGTTGGAATAAAATTTATTATGGATAAAAATGCGCTATCATTTCGAGTTTTATGCCTCGTCGTGAGAACGCCGAACAGATGTGTATGATATGAACTGTGCCGGGTTGAAGCCTGTTAGCCAGTATGTGAAGTGCCTGAAGATAGAGTAGTTTCACGGCGCCTACCGCTCTAACTCTTAGACCAAATTTCTCGGCAGGCACCAGATGACGAATCTAAGACAAATATTATCTTCATAGATCTCCTATCAAGGAACAGAACGTCTAGCACCAAAAAGTTAGACGGATAGCCACATTCCATATTCAAGCCTTCCAGGCGCCATCAGCCAGCCGCTCTCTGGCTCGTCCAGACCCGAAGACCTTTTGTGAACCACCAGGGAAGTGTGTTGCCCAAAGAATCCCCGCTTTCTTTGCCCATATTTTCAGGTTTCACCACTGTTCGATATGGCAGGGCACTTGGAAGAAAAGACAGGGTCTCGGACTGAGCCGCCGCCTTTGGTGACAATGCCCGAAGGTCAAGGAAGGGGTGTCAGGTTGCACAAGACCTGTCCCGGAGAAGTTATGCGATAGGCTTGACATACCTAAGTAGTACCCGAGGGATAGGAAGGGTAGTGATTTACAAGAAACCGGGAGCGAAGCAAGGAGGAACATTACCGAAGACTTGGGAGAACAGGGCAGTCGGGGCATTATCCTTGTGTAGTCAATTGTTGGGGTTTAGCAAGTCATGCCGAGGTTGTCATGGCGTTTATCTGCCATGACGCCAATTGCCCTGTCATTTGACTGTTGCCATCAATCACTTGATCTGAATTTTCCTGGAGCTGAACTCGATGTGTTTGAACTGATGGGAGAGCATTTTTTTTTCTTTCAACTTCAGTCGCAGTGATGTCGAAATGGTTCACTTGAATCCCAACAGCAGGAGGCTTACCCAATTGGGGTGGGCAAGAGATACCTCTCCCACTATTAATTGTGATCAATGGAGCGGAATGTTCCTGGATTGGATCTCAGGCAAATGTGCCCCCGAAAGTGCCCTGTTGGGCGAAGGTGTGCCTACATCAATGAGCGGGGGAGAGGCAAGTAAGACGGCAGAGAAGCGGGAGGGTCCAACAAAGGACGAATAACCTCGAGGAGATTCAGAGCCACGTCACGGGCTTTTCTGCGAGATACAGCTGGTGACCACTACCGCATGGTATCAACCACAGACAAATAAGGCAAGAGAGGCAGACCGGCCTTACCAACAACCCGTAATTCGGGCCCAGGCCTTTGGTCACTGCGTAAATGGCATGTTGATCATCAATATTGAAGCTGCCGGCCGTGTTGGATTTTGCACTTCCTGACGCCTCACCGGACGGGAGACAACGCCAGAAAAGGCATTCTGGCTTGGATATTGCAGTATTGCAGCGAGGTCTGCTCGCCCAGACCACGTCATCAGGCGCTGATAGGATGGTGATGGCTTCTCTCTTCCTTGGTAAAGGCAGGCAATGCTGAGAATCACAACTCAAAGATGCAAGTGAACATGATGAATCGTGATGGGGCGAATTGGAGAGAACGACAAGAGATATCCGATAGCTGACGAAGCAGGATTGAGCCTGTCCTGCCGGTGGCCGCGCATCGGAGTTGAACTTGTAGCTTAAGCCCTCCTATACCTTCCGGATATCCAGCAGTCAGCACCACCACTGCCCGTTCCACACTCGGCAGCGGATGGAGAGGAGGTTGATGGGTGGTCGGAACGGGCGGACGAACACCGCGGCTCCGATGAGGGAGGGGAAGTCGGGTAGGATGCCCAATCGAGGAGGAAGCAAGCAGTTGCACTGCCGTCCGATGAAGAGTTTGCGAGGTCTGAAACCAGCCAGCCAGCCTCTGTCTGGGCATTTGTGTGCTTATGTATGTCGTGTATTTCATCGGACTCGGAGGTGGTGGTGGTAGTGGTGGGGGAATCGTGTCGATCTGGTGTCCAAGAAGGGTAAGCAAGCAGACGTATGGGTATCTCCACGCATGGAGGCGTTCGTTTTCCCGTTGAAAACCATCAGGTGATGATATCGAAATGGCGAAAACAGGAGTTATGATGTCTAAAAGTGGTTTTGACTCTGGATGTCGATTGTTGTCCAGCCGAGCCGGTGCCAAGAAAGCTGTCATACTGTCACTGATTATCAGTGCCGCTGTCAAGGGCAGTTTAGCGTAGTGTAGCGCGTGGCTAGCGGATATGCTGTGGAGGAAGTTGAGACGGCGGGGAGTCAACAAGCGCGCGCATCATCTCAAGAAGCGCTTGGGGGAGAGATTGGAAATAAAGGATCAACGACCAGGTCCAAAGACAAGGTGAACTCATTGAAGCCCACAATGTCACTGTCGCTGTGAGGCCATGGTGTTTTCGTGCCGGCGGGGAGCTTTGGCCCCCATTGCAGGTTTGGCGTTGGTTGAAACAAATAGATGCAAGTTCGTTTCCGTCAACGGACGCCGACAACAGCGGAGGGTGTGCTCGGCGGCCTGCGCTGTCTTTCTTGCAGTGGTCAAGGTCGTCAAACGACAACAGACATCATTCATTCAGGAAGAGATGGCACACAGTATGTTCAGTTCACTCTGAGAATCGGGAGTTTATCCAACACACATGATGCATCTTGCCGTTGCGAACGACTACTTTCCCGATGCAGTGTATCGCTGTAAATGCCAGGAACGAGGCCATCGTCACCGATGAAGGGAAAGGACGACCAGACTCCACTGTTTCTCAAAAAGTGTTCAGCAGAGTCCACTTTCCAGGCACACACCCCCACCACTAGCTCAGAATCGTCTAGCGCCCAGTGGTGGCTCGTGTCATTTCAGCTGCGTTAGCGCGTTTCACACTTTGCACTCCTCGTGAACCCCTCTTTTCGCGGCTCCGACTGGACGGGATTGGAGGGCGATCCGGCCAATTCCGCCCAGGAACCCCTCTTGTCAGATTCGTCCAGCCCTTTTTACCCTGGGGCGCAATTCCTCCATCAAAAGTTGAGATGAACTGTTTGGGGAAGCGATGAACAATCACAAAGTCGGGTTACCTGTCATCGAGAAAAATGGTCTCGGTAATTGGAGAAACAATACAACCTCGGAAGCTACACCTAGTGGTAAGATTTGCAGTCCGTTGCGCGGAAGCAACCTCAACACGCCGTGCCCAGGTTGTTGGCGGGCAAAACAAGTGGAAGACTTCGGGACTGGAGTTTTGCTCCATGACGATATCAGCGGCTTTTATCGATTTATCCCTCGGTTTTACCCACAAATCCAGGAACCTTCCAACCAGGTCGCCCAAAGATAGCTGCAAGAGGTGAAAAATACATCCTCACGTCAGCCATCAGCCAGGAGATATTCCGGGCCTCGATCAACAAACTCTTCACACCAACGGCCCGTTTTCCCCTCCTCTTGCTTCTGGAACCTCTTTACCTTGGCGGGGCCGATGACTGCGCCGTCCGCTGTTGCACTCGCGTAAACCAAAAACATCTGGATATTGGTACGGCATAGACGGACTGAGCACCGTAGCGAGCTAGCGACTGGACACGCACGCTAGAACACCAGAATTTTTTCCATGCAGCTGCACAGTGAAAACTTTAACTGGAGCTTTTTCCTCCCTGGGCAAAGGAGGCCGAGAAAGTCGAGAAAGCAAAGACCTGGACAGTGAATTTGGCGAGACTTGGGTACGGAGCGGGGTGGCGAACATGATTGGATCTTCTGAGCAAATGCCTTCTTCGCTAGAAACTGCTCTGACTGCCCGTATTCATCATCCCCAATGACTTCACAGGCCGCCTGAACGTCTGTCCACTCCAGCCGAGGACAACCTCGCACGACCTCCCTCTCCCTCTCTTCTCCTCTCCCAATCGTGCCAACACACCACCCTTTTTCATGATGGATGGTGTCCGAATACCCGCAGGTTGCAACCAAGTCGTCGCAATCCAGGGGAAATGTCCACCAACCGCCCAATCACAGTCTAGTGGCGGCTGCAAGATGCAGGTACGACCTTGGCTTGCCCCCCCTTCTGTCTGTCCCAAGCCTCTCCGCGTGAATTGCATGCATTTACACCTTCTCAGTTTGAGTCCCAACTCAAATCTCAACTCATCTTCCAGACATGGTGACTGCCGACTGAGTGTGAGGTGGATGTGACATGGAGAGAAAATATTGTCTGTCGTCGTCAACCCGTCTCAGCCCGCCTCTTGTTTGTTGTTTTACTGCCCAACTGAACCGCCGGCCAGCCCATGATAACGCCGTCATGTTTCCTCTTATTCCATCTGTTTCTCATCACAAAGAAAGCCCCGACACTAGTCTTATGTCAAGCTGATATTTGACACTTGCCCAGCTGCGCTTGACCATGAACTAACCGCGATACACTCACTATGGCATTTCCATATCCTCGGCAGCCATTCCATCGCGTTAATGGGAGGAAGGGGTCATGGCCGATTTCGACCCATTCCAATCGCTGAGCCAGACGCCGCTAGGCCCATCACGGCGCGACAGGGGCTGTTCAGGTGAGCTTCAGGGTTCTGGCTTCAGAAGTTCAGGCGGGTCCAGAAGAAGCGACGAAGGTGTGGAATGGAACATTTGTTCCTGTTTCCGATCAGTCAGCACATTGCTAGGGGTACACCATGACTTCAGTCGAGACCTTCGTCAGTGCCTGAAATCTCGGTTGGTCAAGGGTGTCAAACAGGTGATGAGAGCCGACGCCGTGACAAGGCGATGAAAAAGTCAAACCTCTCATCGGAGGCGGAGATACAACACATGGATAACCAATCTGGATGGTGACATGGTAAAGTCTGAAAGTCAAAAAGTCACTGGCATAGTACTGTGCGGTAAACCACCCACCACTGTCCACCCAGCCCTGCGCCGTCAAACCCCAGCTGTTTGCCTCTTCCCTTTCACTTCCACCTCTTTGCGCCCAGACCGCATCCTGTTCCGATGGGTGGGCGGATTGCGTTGGTGAGCATTGAGTGGTCAGAGGAGGTTACCAGTGAGAGATACCACACCCCATGTCCTATTCAGGCACAGTCAATGGACCGTCTTATAATAAGCCCACGATGCCCTCCCTCTCCTAACCTTCTCACCTGGTCTTCCCCTTACTCATCCTCGACCATCGTGGGCTTTGTCGTTCCCTTCCTTGCCCTTTCTCCTTCACCTTCCTTTGACCACAAGCTGCTGAGCCTGCTTAGCGCGTCCTATCCTTTCTTCAACAACAAGCCCCTTCTTCTTGGCCCTTTGTGTGCTTTATCCGCTGAGCTGGATACAACAACTGGCATTGTTCAAGCACGACATCGAGAACATCACCCGACAACTATATCGATTACTCTCCGTGCTCCGGTCTTAGCACCTATCTTTCCACAGAGCCAATATCAAACTTCGAGTCAAAACGGTCGGTCCTAGAGACAGATAGACGAGACTCCACCTTCACCACTTCTTCGACACATCCCATTTCACGAGAACGACAACGATTTCAAAATGATCTTCACCACTGCCGCCCTTGCGGCTCTCGTCGCCTCCGCAGCTGCCGCAAAGGAGTCCCGCACCTTTGCCGTCTTGCGTCACTACGGGAATGGCCCTCTTACCACTTGCCGTGCCGACCCGATTATCTCCCCCGGTACCGCTTCCGCTCACGTTCACACTGTCATGGGAGCCAGCAACTTCGGTCTTAACGTAACCGGAGAGCATCTGAGACAGTCCGAGTGCACGACGGCCCTGCCCAAGGCCGATATGAGCAACTACTGGTTCCCAACTCTCTATTTCAAGGACCCCAAGGATGGCAAGCTCGAACAGGTTCCTTTCTTCTACATGAACGTGTACTACTTGTGAGTATCCCATTATACTACCCCATTCGTTTCGATACTAACACGAAGCAGCTTCGAGCCGACCAACGACCAGATCAAGGCTTTCCCCCTGGGCTTGAAGATGGTGAGCGGTGATGCCATGTTGAGGACTCCCCCCCCGGGTGCTGCTTACGGCAAGGGCCCAAACATGGATCCTTCCAAGGGACCTATTACTGCCGCTTCCATCACCTGCCCCCGTGCCAACTTCAACCCACCAAGCTGGCCCAAAGACTCTGATGGTTCCATGGCTGGCATCAAGACCAACCAGGATGGTGAAGGTTGGGGCTTCCCTTTCGAGGACTGCGATGGCTATGCCTCGCCCCTGCGAACCGATGTCCACTTCCCGTCGTGCTACAACCCCAAGGCTGGTTTGGACGACTACAAGAACAACATGGCCTTCCCCAGCGATGACGGCCATGGCAAGCAGGACTGCCCCAAGGGATGGATTCACACCCCTCACATCTTCTTTGAAACCTATTGGAACACTCACGGATTGGTCGATCGCTTCAAGGACCTTGTTGGCAAGGAGAGCCCCTTCGTCTTTGCCAACGGTGATGCTACTGGCTTCTCCGTCCACGGTGACTTTGTTTCCGGTTGGGATGAGAAGGCCCTTCAGCAGATCATTGACAACTGCGACGCTGGCCATGCTGGCATTCACACCTGCCCTGGTTTGATTGGCGGTGTCAACGATGAGAGCAAGTCGTGCAAGATTGAGTGCCCTATCGAGGAGAAGATTGATGGCAAGCTTGACAAGCTTCCCGGCAACAACCCTATCCAGGGCTGGAAGTACGGTACCGGTGGAAGCAGCAGCAGCAACAACCTGGCCGTGGATGTCGACTCTTCTGCGCCCGCTGTCACCAATATCATCAAGCAGCCCGTCACCAGCCAGGCCCAGACCACTACTGTCATCCAGACGACCACTGTCCAGTCAACCACGACCGTCTACATCTCTGCTGTGGGTGCTAAGCCTACTGATGCTGCCACTGACGGCAAGGCCGTTGGCGACTTCAAGTATGCCGGCTGCTACAAGGACGCCTCGGACCGTGTTCTCAGCGGAGTGATCCGCGCTAACCTTGGACGGGTCAACAACACCGCCTGTGTTGCGCACTGCAGCTCCAAGGGCTTCAGCGTTGCCGGTACTGAGTATGGCGGCGAATGCTACTGCGGCAATGAGCTCTCCAAGGTCGAGAAGTTGGACGACTCCAAGTGCAGCATGACTTGCGAAGGCGACGACGCCGACAAGTGCGGTGGTGACTGGGCCTTGTCCCTCTACACCAAGAGCGGCAAGGTTTCGGCCCGTGATGTTCATGAGGAGAGCCACCACCGTCGCCATGTTCATAACCACTACATGCACCACCGTCGCACTCCTGCTGGAAGGCTCCGCAGGTAAATGTCTTTTTGGACATGGATAGAAAATTTTCGGTTTCGTTTCTTTCACATTCACACTTTGAGCGGAGGTTTCAATGCAGAACCTCTATGGATAGGGATTATCTAGAAAGGGAAAAGAAAGGGGCGCATTCGGTATGAGACACCAGGAAAGCAATTGCCTTTGGGATACAGGGCTCAGAGTCTGCAAACCATTTTGATGACGATATGGAATGACCACATCTTCTTCTTTTCGACGAGAACCCAAAAAGAGGAGGAGGAACAGCGCCTAGGGACAAGGTGTAGAAAAGAAAGACTGGGCGCAACATTTTTTCACTTCAATTCGCAAAAGATACCTCTTTCTGTTTACGCTTCTTTGGGCTTTTGGCTTGTACATGTTCACTTCACTTCTTTACCCTCGCTTGGGGTTCTTGATACCCCAACACATATTTAGCTTTGAGCACCAGGATTCTTTCTTGAAAGGAAATTGATTAGCGGCCTCTTCTTCTTGTGAAGAGGACCCAATTTGAGAGATCACACACAACGCACACACACATATACGCACACTTTGGACAACAGTAACTTCCGTGATATGCTTGTATGCTATGCTTGTGTGAAGTGTTAACTGGGACAGAACATTGTTTGCGTTGGTCATGAGGGTAGTGTGGTACTGGGACGTGGGACGAGGGACGTGGGACGTGATACGTTACATATAACCTGGAAGGTATCTGGATCTTTCGAATCTCACTAAACGGACCTTAAGACGACTCAAGCTTTTTCCACCTATGCTTCCATGAATCAAGAATAGAAACTGTTGTGCTTGTCAAACAAACATTTAGGGTTCGTAATGATCCAAAGCAAGAAACGGACGAGGGTCGTGGTGGTGTTGTACGGTTGTACCGACCTGTTGGTTTCCCTTCAAGGGTTAAGTTATAAGGGAGAAAACAGAGGGTCTGTGCTGAAAAAGAGGAACTGTGGGAGAAAGGTTTTGCGCTTAGTAGGTGGAGACAACTGCACAAGCAAGCACAAGCCCAAGCGACGGATATGCGAACGTCTGCATAAAAAAGTTTAATCGTTACACTCGAAACTGCAGATGAACTTGAGAACGGCATTTTGAGACTGGGCACTGAGGGAAACCGTCTCTTATTTCGAAACATCCCTCTTCCCCTTTATGTTCGGCATATAATAAGTCAGCAAACAAAACCCAACACCAACTGAGAGACCACCACCACCACCACGGCAACCCACCATGTCCCTCTACCACGAGACAGCCGCCATCCTCACGGCCGCTGGTCCCGCCGCCACCCACGGCGGTAGTCTCAAATCCCGCATCTTCAAAGACAAATCCCTCAAGTCGCCTCCTGCCCAAGTCTACGCCCTGGCCCTCGAAACCAGCAAATGGTCCGCCATCCTGAAAGAAGTCGTCGAGGCCTCGGACATGCTCAAGCACGAGCGAAAACTCACCCCGGCTCTCGCCCTCCTGCTCATCCACGATCTGTTACTGTCTAAATCCGGCATCGCCCTGCCCGCCACCCACGGCTTGCGGGTTTCCATCGAGCGGCACAAGGCCCGCTTGAACTCGGAGTTCGTCCGCGCTCGCATACGGCGCAAGTGCGCCAGCTTGGACGCGCTGCGGACTCAGGTAGAGATTGAGGCTAGGGGCGGGTGTCCGGTGCATCCAAGATGGATTCGGGTGAATACGCTCAAGTCGACGGTGGAGGAGCAGTTGGCTACGACGTTTAAGGGGTGGGAGGTGGTTGAGAGCGTGGCGGAGGTTATCAAGGCTGCAGATGCTTTTGATGGGCAAGGAAAAAAGGGGAAAAAGGTGATCCACATCGATGGACACATTCCCAACCTGATCGCGGCCTGCCCGGGCGTGGCAGATTTCACGAAGACGGAGGCTTATAAGTCCGGGAAGATCATACTACAGGATAAGGCATCATGTTTCCCTGCTTATTTGCTTGACCCCAGGCCGGAGAGGGATGGAGATGTGATGGACACTTGCGCGGCGCCGGGGAATAAGACGACGCATTTGGCGGCGATTGTGCATTCACGGGTGGAGGATAATAAGGCGGTGGTTTTTGATGGTTCCTCTAAGAAGTGGAAGAAGAAGGCTACGACGATATTCGCCTTCGAAAAAGACCCGCACCGCGCCAAAACCTTACAGAAGATGGTCAAAACCGCCGGCTCCGATTCCTTCACCGTCGTCAACGCCGGTAAAGACTTTCTCAAGGTGAACCCTTCGGATGCCAAGTACCGAAACGTCGACGCCTTGCTTCTTGATCCTTCTTGCTCTGGTTCGGGAATTGTTGGGAGGGATGATGCCCCTACTTTACACCTCCCCTCCGCCCCTTCCTCCTCTACCTCTTCCGGTCCTTCTTCCTCCACCAAAGCCAACCCCAAAGGCAAACAAAACAACAAACGCAAGTCTCCCCCAACTACAGCTACGGAGACCAAAGAACCCCCAACCAAAGTCCTAATAGACGACGACGGCGTCGCCATCCCCATCTCCTCCCAAGCCGACCTCGAAGCGCGCATCGCTTCGCTCGCCTCTTTTCAGCTTACCTTGCTTCAACACGCCATGACTTTTCCTGCTGCCAAGCGGATTACCTACAGCACTTGCTCGATCCACGCGGGCGAAAACGAGCACGTCGTTTTGCGCGCGCTTGCTTCAGACGTTGCGAAAAGGAGAGGGTGGAGGGTGTTGAAGAGGGAGGAGCAGGTGGAGGGGATGAGGAGGTGGGAGGTTAGGGGTGAAGCAGAGGCGATGACGGTGGATGGGGTGACGGAGGGGATGGATGAGAAAGAAAAGGAGGTGGTGAGAGATGCGGTGATTAGAGCTTATTATCGTGATGATGGACGGGGGGTTATGGGGTTCTTTGTGGCGGGGTTTGTGAGGGACGGTACTATCGACGACCCGGTCTATATAAATGGTGTTGGGCAGCAAGAAGGCGAAGAGGAAGAAGACCCAGAAGGGCCATTTGTGAGGGATGAGCAAGGGCGGATTGTCAGAGACGAAAATGGTATTCCTACGTTGAAGAGCACGGGGAAGAAGGCGGTAGATTTGAAAGAGTTGGAGGGCGATGATGAGAGTTCGGTGGAGTATCGGGTTGAGGGGCAAGAGGAGGAAGATGAAGAGGAGCCGTATCAGAGGGATGGGAAGGGAAAGATTGTGAGGGATGAGGAGGGACTACCGGTTTTGAAGGAGGGGAGGAGATGGAAGGTTGTTAAGGGGGGGAAGGGGCAGAAAGAAGAGGAGATGAGTGATGAGAGTGAGAGTGCGAGTGAGAGCGAGGAGGAGGGTAGTGAGGATGGTGATGAATGGGGTGGTTTTGATGATTAGGCTATGTTGGAGGATAGGGTTGACAGGGAACTTGGGCGTTGTTGACGGCCAAAAGAATCAAAGTTATATGAGGAAGTATAACGAAAATCCATCTGGGTGACAACATCAGCACACAGGAGTCACATCCGTGATATTTATTCCCACTGCTTTACACAAGTCAAGTCAAGTCAAGTCTGGGTTCGTACTTGGCTGACTTGTGAAAACCGTTGTCGAATTTGGCGTGTTATTACCCAGATTGAAATCGGTTTGTTCACTTGACTTGTTCGAAGCCCAGATAATTTGGTCAAGAACTACCAAAGCAGACCGGTTTCCGGGGTGAGACTGCCTATTTTGCGACCAAACTTTGCAACAATTAACGAAACAAGTTGAGGTTGGCAAGTCCAGTCTGACTTTAAACTTGACTTGACTTGGTCAGTGTTTGGCTAGGCTGCCTTATTGAAATTGAGCCAGATTTGGCTTTGCTTGCGTCCAATTTGACTTGTGTGAAGCACTGGGGTTTTCCGCAATGTCAACGTTACCTCTGAAGACATGGCTTTCTGCCAAGCAGATCATCTTGCCATCCACACAAGAAGATGGAAGAAGCTATATTTGATCCTATTGGGCTATCAGTTCAATCATAACGCCCGAGTTGCAACCAGAACACGGATACCAATATAATGCAGGTGCTGTCATGTCAGTTGACACACGATCCGACGGTTACCGGATATCGCGGTGAGCGCGGGTAAGCACTAATGATGCTGATAATGCCCAGTGGGCTGATGATAATCCTAAGTCCGGGATGCGCCCCAAAAACCTGCTCGTCGGATTCCTGTTTATATCCGTGCAATCGCCAGATGAATGATCCGTTACTGTCCGGATCTTTCGAAAAGATCCAACTGCGACTCGAGGCCGTGGTATCGAAGTATCGAAGATCCGGAGACATCCCGGATTGTCATTGCAATCACCATTGCCATCGACCACCATGGTGATCTGACCGCACTGTGCCAAGCGAGCGAGCTTGTCACCGATCCTGGAGAATTGGCCGGTCAATATTTCAATTCTCGAATTTGTCCGGTTAACAGCGCGAGCCATGGACCAGCCGCTGAGCCTCGGCTCGTTGAAGATTTCAAGAAATTCTGGGCGCCGCCCGTCTGGATCCATCTTGCCGTACAAGTAAGCATAAATTTGGCGGTGGACCAGTCTCGTGGGTATTTGGTGGGTTTTCGGGGAGGTCAAGTGGGGACTTTTCATTTCGAAATCTTTCGATATTTTTCATATGATCTGCCATCCCAACGAGTGATGGTTGAGGCTCCGGCCAAGACATGAGAATTGAGATCAAAAAGAAAAAAGCCCCACCACGCCCGCGAAAACTCCGACGGGGGTGGGGCCATGGTCGGCATGTCGGTGCTTGCCAAGTCCCGGATCGGATTTTATCCAATGCGCACACGCTAGATAAGATAAGATAAGATAAGCACATCGGACGTGGCCCGGCCCTTGCCTCTGAAGGAGCCGCCGTAGGGCGCTGTAAGGCGCTGTAGCGTGCTGTTGGGCAGTTGCAGTGATGGGACGCTGACAGGCCAAGCTTCCGCGATTTCGGATGGCTGGCAAATGCGGCAACGTCTCCCACCTTGCAACCTCCACTCATCGTCAACATCAAACATCGAACCGGTCAACCTCGATATCGACGGCTGCCTTTCGGCCGAGAACGAGAAGTGGAAGTCCATTTCTCCGCTCAGCCCAGCCCCATGCCCATCAACCATCACCAACAGCAACAGCATGAGACGCCCCTCAATCCCCTCGTCAGCGATAAGGAAGGACCCGATACACCTTCTCCCCTCATAGAGCCTTGAGTGTTGTTGGTGTTGATCGGGTCCGTCACGATCACGTCAGCAAATGCCGTCCAAATGCACAACACCAACACCGCAATGAACACTGCCTCTTCCGGCCTATTCCCTTTCATCTTGTTCTCGTCATTGGTGCGACACCCGGCAGCCTTGTCAGGCCACTTTCTCAAACCGTCGACCATGGCAACCCAATCAAGATGTTCCCAGTCGCACAGCAGGACGGCCGTGAGTGACCAGCTCATACCTGTCTGGGGTCTCATGGGAGTTCGCGACTCGTACGCGGGTTTTCCGCCCGTCGTTCATCCCGTTGTGTCTCCTCCTCAAACCCCCATTCTCAGGTCCCAAGTACCACGACTTTGATATCCGCTGTGCCTCAGCCTATTAGACGGCATGTTGAAAGTCATCTGGCCTTCTAGAACACAAGGGGGGCATAAAGTGCTATTCTAGGATACTAGGTATCTGGATGTGAGGCCGGGACACCTTGGACACTCAACACTAGACTCCTCCACGGATCACGGAGCTTGGCTATTCACCCGTGGCCGTACTGCCCCCACCGTAGTGACTGCACCGCACCACCTAGGCACTTCGCAGGGAATGACGTGTCACTCCACCAACAGAACGAACTGAGCGGCGAAGAGCCTCTCGGCGCCGATCCCTCGAACCCTTGGCTTGGCTGGTCCCGTCGTCTTCACTCTGCACTTCCATTCAGCTTCGGGCTGTCACTTTGCTCCGCCCCCTGTTACCGATACATACCATCCTCTTCTCGTCATGGTGTCCGTCTTGTTCGGTAGTCACAATGTTACTACGAGGTGTCACCGCTCGGATGCTAATCAGATATCGCCAGATCCGAGGTACCGGCGGGTTTTGGGCCCGACTATGGGTCCATCCATACGGCATCCGCCCCCTGGTTACTGACAAATACAGGGCTATGGCTGTTTACCGGTGATCATTTCGTGGATCTGGTACCGGCATGATGGAGCCTTACACGCAACTCTCCGTACCCTGTTCGGATGAAATTCACGAACTAGGCCTACGAGGAACCCTAAGGTGGAGTTGACGCACATCGGGACCATCCAGTACCGGGGTGGCTTATATGTCTGCTCGTTGCTGTCTCGAATAAATATAAGGCTGTGTTTCCCCGGCTCGTCTTGCCCAAGAAGGGAGAGAGGAGATATTAGTCCAAGTGTTGATCAACAAATGCAGGGCCCGTTGCTGAGGCTCTAACCCATCTAGTTCGCTTTGCCTTGTTTTGGCAGTCGATCACTTCGAGTACACATTATACCCTCTTTGTCGTTGTTCTATTAGCATCTACCTATTCGAACATACTCCCTAGTACCGGCCTAACCATCAGTCATCATGGCTGCCGGCACACCACAGTCGTCCGGGTCGTCGACGGCGACAGCAATGGACATCGAATGTCAAAACACCCAAGTCAGCAGAGTCTCGCATTGGTACCTCCTACTCAACCCCGGTGGAGTTACCGATGCCATCCGCAACCACCACTATGAGGGCGAGGGCACACACGAAAAGCCTTATATCGTCGACTTCCTCCCCGTCGACGGACACAACGCCATGCAATATCCCAAATGGAAGAAGTGGACCATCACCATCCTACAGGCCGTCGCCACCTTGGCCGTGGCCTTCGTCAGTACCGCGTTTTCTGGAGGCATCAAGGAGATTATCATTGGGTTCGGGGTCAGCACAGAGGTTGCCATCTTGGGTGTCTCGCTTTTCGTCCTTGGTTTCGCCGTCGGACCGGTACTATGGGCGCCTCTCAGCGAGTTCTACGGTCGCCAGATTCTCTTCTTCCTCACCTACATGGCCTTGACAGCATTCAACGCTGGCGCTGCTGGCGCCCAGAACATCGAGACCCTCATCATCCTCCGATTCTTTGGCGGTACCTTTGGTGCCTCGCCCTTGACCAACTCGGGTGGTGTTATTGCTGACATGTTTACTGCCAAGGGTATGTCATTCATTCTACGTTCTACACTTTCATATCATACTAACTATTAACAGAGCGTGGTATTGCCTCCGGTGTCTTCGCCATGGCTCCCTTCTTGGGTCCCTCCATCGGCCCTATCGTCGGTGGCTTTTTGGGACAAGCTGAGGGCTGGCGCTGGGTCGAAGGTGTTATGGCCATCTTTACCGGCGTCCTCTGGATCGCCTGCTCCCTCACTGTCCCCGAGACCTACGCTCCCGTTATCCTCCGTCGCCGTGCCAAAAACCTTACCAAGGAGACCGGCAAGCTCTACGTCTCCCGCCTCGACCTGCAGACTCGCCACCAAAGCTTCGGACAACAAATCAAGATCTCGCTCCTTCGCCCCTGGATCTTGCTCTTCACCGAGCCCATCGTCCTTCTCACCTCGCTTTACATGGCCATCGTCTATGGCACCCTCTACCTCATGTTCGCCGCTTTCCCTATCGTCTTCCAGCAGATCCGCGGCTGGAGCCCTGGCATCGGCGGTCTCGCCTTCGTCGGCGTCGCCGTCGGCATGATGCTCTCGGTCGGCTACTCCATGTTTGACAACAAGCGCTACGCGCGCGTCTCCGACAAGCACGGCGGCATGGCGCCTCCTGAGGCCCGCTTGCCCCTCGCCATCGTCGGCTCCATCCTCCTCCCCGTCGGCCTCTTCTGGTTCGCGTGGACCAACGGCCCCGAAGTGCACTGGATCGTGCCCATCATCGCGTCTGGCTTCTTCGCCGGCGGCCTGGTCATGGTCTTCCTCAGTCTCATGGGCTACCTGATCGACTCGTACACCATCTTTGCCGCCTCCGTGCTGGCCGCCAACTCGGTCCTCCGCTCGCTCTTTGGCGCCGCTTTCCCCCTCTTCACCACCTACATGTATGCTAACCTCGGCATCCACTGGGCTTCAACCATCCCAGCCTTCCTCGCGCTCGCTTGCGTGCCTTTCCCCTTCTTCTTTTGGAAGTACGGCCACTTGGTTAGAATGAAGTGCAAGTACGCTGCTGAGGCGGCACAGGCGCTCGCGAAGATGATGGCAGCTACCAAGGCGAGACATGAGCAGCAGGAGGGCAGGAGCGGAGCTGTGCAGCAGCAGCAGCAGCAGCCGCAGGTTGCTGTTCCTGCCGGTGTCGCGGAGGAGAACGAGGAGATGTTGGAGACGAAGGAAGCTTATGCCAACATCCCTGCGATTTTGGTCATGAGCGATGATGAGAGGACGGTGAACGGGTCGGGGAACACGACGGAGATGGAGGAGGATAAGGGTGAGAAGAGGGTTTGAGTTTGATTGAAGGGTGACTACTTCTTGGTATCCTCCACCTCACATCCTCCCATCATCTTGTCTCATTTACCTCTCAGCTTCACTTCATTTCTTCTCTTGTCTTCTTACACTCACTTTTTGCATATTATCTGCATTTGGATATACCACTTGGGTTTTGAATGGATAGATGGATGGATGGATGAGGATGGTTCATCATTACGTTACATTTGCATGGCGAAATGCGTTTATGAGCTTCTTATCTTGGGTTTTAATACTGTTACCTTTTTTGCATACGATACCAACTTGGCCGCATGATCGGGTCAATGCGAGTGGAATATATGAGCATATAGATGGTTAGTGGTTTATAGAAGGAAAAAGGAGGCTAGTGACACACACACAAAATTGGCGATGGATAGATAGGTTTGGTGAATATACCTACTTTACATACTCATCTTGTTCGCTTTGCATTTTACTGCTTGTTAAACATAACAGGTAAAAGTCAGATGACTGGAGTGAAACTTTAAACAGCTTGAGGAGACTGAATCCCTACGTACATTATGTCCATGTCACTGATGCAGCCAGCACTACCCTTGAGACAGCTGTCGGCATCGAACCTTCTGGGGCGCAGCAAAAAGAGGCTCAAAAAGGCATAGATCATGAAACATAAGGCAAGAGGCGAGGTACATGCGCAAGTATGCACTGGTTCTAGATGCATACACGCCTGCCTGCTTTCTGTCATGCATTTACTACTGATTAGCATTGCCTGGCATTGCCTTGCATTGAATGAGCCACTTTACCTCCCGTTGCCACAGTCTATGATACTTCGCCCTGTCAACGATCACGTCTGCAGATATCAAGGGACTGATTTCTTTCGTCAGCATCTCGCACACTCACCTTTGACGACGTTCCCGGAAGCTCCGCGGAGAGGCGGAGATGAGGAGGTGCTAACACTCAGTTTCCCACTTTGACATGCGCCCGTTCTTTTCCCGAGTGGCCCAAAAGACGACGCGGAAGGGACCATAACGGCGAAGGGAAGGAACAAAGATCAAAAAGGAAAGAGAAACATACAACACCAGGTTATTCGCCGGTCGTCACCGATCCGACTACTAGCCTGGCGGTCACTGGCTTATCTAGGGGAGAGCGGACGGGATCCCGAGTTTTTGCCCAGTGCCTAGGGTCGTACGCATTTCGTGGTTGGTGGAGGCGGGAATGTAGTAGGAGGTCGTGAGATCTTCTTTATATTATGCCCAAAGAAAAGCCGTTACCAGTACACCAACTTCGCAAAGTTCAACCACCCACCAGGTAATCACTCTACTCTCTTCCAGCAACCTCCAAACCTAAAGCTTCGACCCCTTCCTCCTCTCCTTCGCACTATCATACCTAATCCCCTCATCATCCTGTTCCTCCACCGTCAAATCCGGCAACACTCTCGGCATGATCCGTCTCGGCCTACTACCCTGCACAACACTATACTTTTCAAAATCCTTCACCCCACACTGCTCCCTGAGGAAATCCTCATCAAGCAACAACTTCCCATTCACCTTCTCCGCGGGGCTTTCCAAAATCCCCAAAATCGCATCCGAAAAAATTGTCGGATGTCTCAAATCCCTCCTCAACTCCTCCGGATTCTCCTGTTCCCTCTGCCTGGCAGCAGTAGCAGCGCTCTCAATAGCCACAGCTGGCCAAATCCCACTCACCGCCATCCCCCTCTTCCTCGTCACCACTCCATCCCCTTCCCCCGTCGCCGTCTTGGTTGCCACCACCCCTTCCCGCTCGAAATCCATCGCTAGTCCTTTGACAAGCACGCTCATACCCACTTTACCCATCGCGTACGCCGTCTTTCCCCGGAAGAAACGGGAATAAATAGGCGGACAGACCACCACGATCCTACCTCCCCAAGTAGACTCATGAAGGTACGGCAAACTGTACTGAACCGCAGCATAAAGTCCGTCGGCGTTGACGCGCTGCATGAGCTGGTACCGCTTTAGCGGAGTCGAGGAGACGGAGGACCACCAGATTGCGCCGGAGTTGTAGATCAGCACGTCCAGGTGGCCGTAGGACTTGATGGTGGAGGAGATGAGGGTCTTGAGGGATGAGCCGGTGGGGTCGCTGGTGTCGCAGGGGATGGCGAGGGCGGTGCCGCCGTGGAGAGTGGTGATTTCGTGGGCGACGGTGGTGATGGTGGAGAGGCGGGAGTTGGGGTCGGGTGGGAAGGGGGTGAGGGATGCGAGGGCGGAGGGGGTGGTGGTTGATTTGGCGGAGACGACGACTGTTTGAGGGAGGTGAGATGTTAGTGAGGTATTATGATGATGCAGCGAAGGGAGTGAGTGAATGCTTACCCGCGTATCCCTTCTTGGCTAGGTCGATGGCTACTTGACGGCCTATTCCGCGAGAGGCACCGATCACGAGAGCCACTGGCTTGTCAATGGGGGAGATCGCTACTGGTTTATCTATTAAGGGAGCCATGGTGTTGAGACGTTCAATGATATTTGACTGGATGCAATTCTCTGGGTATATTTGAGCTGAGGTAACGAAGAGGATGTAAAATGAGAAGAGGAAAGTTGATATACGCTAGCTACGAGGGTTATTTTCGGAGAAGGACCTTGATCGGTTATACTATTGATATCTGGACTAAAGCCAAGTAGATTCGTGAGATCGACATCAGTGAGGTCATTCTCGGTATTCAGGCCGCGGACGTGTGATTACTGATCAGCGTTGAACTAGACATGCCGTGGGAGCGTGGGAGCGTGGGACCCCACACTTAGAGATCAATGCCGCGGTCCGGTGCGGGAGCCCCACATCTACGGAACCGCTCCCGATGCTGCCACACAGCCGGTTGGCGTAGCCGGGGATTGACGGGGCACGTCGGGGTAGCGAAGCGGGAGGACCAAGAAATGTATCAATGTGCTCTTCGATCCCTTTCACCTTGGATCCTCTTTCCATGGCAACAAGTTTCGAGTTGACTCGTGAGTTTGAGAGCATTTAGAGATGGAATGAATTCACGTGCCCCAAACGACGAGGGAGAGCGAGACTAACAGCGACTGGCAAGATATGCTGATGCACATTTATAGACAAGCAAACATCACATCTCTTTCCAGCATACAGGAGGTTGATAAATGAAGCGATTCTGATAAGACAAATGGAACAAGTCGTATGACTGCTTTGTTGGTACACTCGGGGTTTCGTTCGCTACATACTATGCATCCAACTGTCTGGATATAGCTGGAGGTTAATATCACACACTGTGAACGCTGCAGGCCTAAGTCGCAATGATTCTGGACGCCGTAGGACGCCACCACGTTGTGACAACTATTTTGGTGGGCTAACCTTCGGAAAGTTTCCGGACGGCCTATAACTTCCTGCCTGAGCTTAGGTCCTCAAAACCCCCTCGTGCCCTTGCAGCTGAAGGCTGGGATTTCTTGGGTTCAAAAGGATTGTAGGCGCCGGCGACTCGGTACCTTCCGTTTTCCACAAGCTCAACCGACTCTTTTTTCTTCGGACTCCTCAACAGTTCTCCCTGTCTTGCCTGCGAGCCAACTCCCAACCATGAGTACCCCAGCGAAGAGAAAGGCAGTGTCGCCGGCTCCTGTATCTTCACCTCAGCTGAAGCCGGCGCCTGCTGGCCCCGCCTCTCCTAGCCCCGCGTCCCCGGGCCACGCTTCTGCTGGTCCCGCCTCTCCCCGCTCCGTGTCCGCTGGCCCTACGTCTGCTGGCCCGGCGTCTCCCGGCTCCGGATCGCCGAAGGCTGCTGGCGTATCACCGCCGGCCGCACCAGCCGACACAGATGATGCTCTCACCGGTGCGCATTGGCTTTAACAGGGAATGCCAGAAGAGGATTCCGAAGACGCGGACTCCAGCCTGGATAGTGATGTCGAAAGCTCAACTGCTTCTATCTCCTCGAGCATTTTCAACTACCGTATTATCAATGGCTGTACCTATCACAGCGACGCCGTAACGGACACAGAATACTGGGCACCCAACAACGAGAAGCATCTCGACAGCTTGGAGATTTACTATCATGGCGTCGAGCTGCTCAACGATCATCAGCTACACATGTCGCCGCTCAAAGACGATATCGAACGTGTTATTGATATCGGTACGGGCGCGGGCATCTGGGCGATTGATTTCGCTGACAAGTATCCCAACTGTGAGGTGATTGGCACCGATATCTCGCCCGTGCAACCCAGCTGGGTGCCGCCCAATCTACGCTTCGAGATCAATGATGCCTCGAAAGAGTGGACTTATAAGCCGAACTATTTCGATCTTGTTCATATTCGATTTTTTGTGGGCGCCATTGAGGACTGGAACGCCTTCTATAGAGAGGCGTTTAAAGTCTGCAAACCGGGTGGCTGGATTGAACATTACGACCATTCGCCCGTTGTAACTTCTGACGACGGAAGCATGGTCCCGGGTTCTGCTATGGATACGTATGGCAAGGTGCTCGCGGAGGCTGCCCGAAGAATTGGAAGATCAGTTACGCTTGCCGGCGACAATATCATGGAGGGAGGATTGAAGGCGGCTGGTTTTGTTAACATCCGGTCGAAAAGGATGAAAGTAAGTTGAATACCCTGTCAGCCAGATGATTGACAATAAGGACCGAATGCTTTCGCGCATTATGTTTGTCTTTCTTGTCAATCACTACACCTACCTACTTAATCAGCCGGGATTAAGATGACAAGAAGTTGAAGGAGGTCGGGCTGTGTGCTTATTGCACATTCTCGGCAGATGTCGAAGGCGTCGTCCAGTACTTCTTCGGTAACGTCATGGGTTGGAAGCCAGAGGAGATCAGCGTGTTTGGGGCTCATATGCGCCGCGAGCTGAAGGACAAGAGCATCCATGGATACTATCATTGGAAGTATATGTGGGCGCAGAAGCCAGAGGACGCTCAGTAAATTCAGGCGTTCGGCCCAGGAGAAGGAGGGGAGTCGAGTCCACGGGGGCTGACAGTTGTATATACTTTGGGATGAAGATCGTGTTGATGTCGACCTGCAATGACTTTGAGCGAAGCCGAAGACGACATGGATAAAAAGCACCACTGAAGACGGGAAGTGATAACGAAAAAGACCGTGATAAAAAGTAAATGATATCGACAGGAGAAAACGCGATCTGATACCTCAAGCTGTCACACAGAATAGCATTTGCTGTCCAACATGTGTGTGTTGATGAAAGTTCCAAAGCTTGGCTTCGGTCAAGAAGAGGAGACCAGCGAAGTGCGAGACCCGTTCTCAGTTCCATTGCCGCGGTCACTTTCCATATTAACGACCTCTGATTGGCCAATTGTCTCCGTGCCTAGAACGGTACGTCGGTATCTCCCCAGCCACCACCAACAGCGACCCTTCAGCTGGTCCGGGAGCATGGTCCCCCGACCCCCTGAACACACACCCGCGCGCATAAACAGTCACGGTAGGATGGCCCCTGTACCGTACTCTGTACACTCGGCGAACTAGAGGTTCTTGCTTTTTGTTGTAGTTCTTAAAAAACTTCTTCTTCGGTTTTTTTCGTCTTCTGGCTTTCGTTTTGCTTGAGATACCCTTTTCGTTCGTTGAGTGCATTGTGAGAAGCCTATCCGCCGGGAACCACGGATCCGTCGTTCGTTGTACAGAAACCGCCCGAATACCAACTCTAGACGTTGTTATCCACGTTTGTCTTTCAAGTTATCATAGCAGAGTTCGGGTCTGAGCTAGACCGCCTTAACCAAAAAGATGGCGATTCCTATGGAAAGGTTAGGCGGTAGAGGTATGTGTCCCATTCATTGTGATTGAGGAAAGAACATGAGAGCTCACCAAGTTGTCCACATCCACAGCCTTCAACCACAGGACGAGTGTAGAGATTGAGAGTGAATATGACCGCTTGCGCGCTGAGGCCCGAGCGGAGGGTGATAAGATGAAGAGGTACTATGACGAGGTATGTTCGTTCACCTTCACCCATTTCATCTCATCTCATCTGATCTCACCTGCTGGTTCATCCGATCTCACATCACCAAACCTCATCACATCTCTTTTGTCCCATTCCCCCCTCCCCCCTCTCCCAACTAAGTAACTAACCCTCCCCTTCAGGCCCACCAAGCCTACGAACGCGGCGACGGCGCCGAAGCCAAAAACCTCTCCAACCTCGGCAAAAAGCACAAAGCAAAGCGGGACGCTTTGAACAAACAAGCAGCCGAGTTCATATTCCGGGAGAACAACCACCAGGAACGAGTCGCGGCCGACACCATCGACCTGCACGGGCTCTACGTCGAAGAAGCCGAAGACATTTTGGAGGCACGCATTCGCGACGCCCAAGCCCGCGGGCAAACACACCTGCACGTCATCGTCGGTAAAGGTAACCACTCTGCTGGCGGCGTCAGGAAGATTGCGCCCCGCGTGGAGCAGGTGTGTCGCGAGATGGGACTCAACTTTGCTGCGGAGGAGAATGAGGGGAGGATCTATGTTGATTTGACGGGCGGTAGGGTCGATGGCGTACCGGGCTTGCCGCAGCAGCCGGCGGGGTATCAGCCTGGAGTGGGGGGAGGGTATCAGAGCGAGGGGAGGCCGCATCAGTACCACGGAGGAGGTGGGGGAGGGTATCCGGGGCAGCAGCAGCAGGGACATCATCAACAGCAACAGGGACAGCAACATCACCAGCAAGGGCAGCAGCAGAACCAGCAGGAGGACGATATTTGGGCGGATTTGTTGGGGGCTTGTTTCAAGAAGTGCTGTGTTGTTATGTGAGGGGGGTTATGGCAAGTAGTGGATGGCTTTGGGGGTTACGAGTTACGAGTTTGGGTTTAATGCTGGGTAATGACGTCGGATATGGTGGCTAATGTTGGGTTTGATGATAATGATCTTGAGATGAGCGAGCGAGTTCAAAAAGCGATTTTGCGTAGTTGAATGGATGGCTAGATATCTGTTTTGAGAGGGTTTCAAGAGATACCATTGTTGCGAGCGAATGCTTGTGGGACAGAAGATGAGATTATTTGTAGTAGAGAAGATAAAGGATCTTCGGAGAGGATCCAACTTACCCTCTCAACATTTCCTTTGGATATATCTAATAACTTGTGGTCAAGCCGGGTTGCCATCTTGGGTTCGTGTGTATACACAGGGCAACGCGAACGAATATAAACATCAGAACCATCATGCCATGTACAAATTGAGGAAAAGGAAGCTAAACGACCTTGATAGACCTAACAGTCTGTAATCTATGCAGCCTTGTAAACAGTCACGCAGTTAAGAACCTTTTCCAGTTACTTTTCGATGTGCCGTTTTCCCCCTCTTCTTTTCTCACTCCACACCTTAGATGCCCATTTCTTGTCTTTCCCATTTGTCCTACTCTTCTGCTTTTCTTTACTCATAGTTGGCCTACCCTCAATTCAAATTCCCTTCTCCGTTCAGGAACAGGACATGGAATAACGTGTAGTTAGCATAACTGCCGGAAATTAGCCAAACCCCGACTAATACACGTCATCAATGACGCTTCGCAGAAAGGAAACCGCATAACCCAAAACAGATACTATCAAGAGCTCAATATCTGTGAATTAAACAACACGGTCAAGAAATAAAAGGTTAAGCTATGATAAACAAGGCCATAAGAGGGAAAAGAAAGCAAAAAGGCAAAGCCCCAAAACTAGGCTGGAGGCAGAATCGAATCGCTTCCTGCCTTGAAGAGGAGGGTGGGTGTTGGGATTGGGTATCGCTGGTAGATTTGCATCCGTGCCACTATCATGACATACAAGTCTGAAGAAAAATATCAAGGTATCTGTCCCGGCTAAAATTTGTCTTTTCCCCCATTCCATCCAAGTCAGCCTGATGATGAATTCTCTAGGAAGCCCCCATGCGAAGAAGAGAAAAAGTGTCGGTAATAGTTTTATGTGGATCAGGCTTTTCGTGACCCTTGGTCCCTCGAAAGGAACCAAAATTCGCTGTGATATTTCGAAAGGTAAAATATGGGGTGGTGATACTTTCGCATGCAAATCGCGGAAAAATAGTATATCCAGGCAACTGCGTAGTTGTGGTGCGGACAGTAATGACCCATGCTGGGTCTAGGATTGATGGTCGAGCTGCAGGACGGGAAGATTTTCGCGTCGTGAAAAAGCCGAATAATCATGATGAAGCCGACGGGGTCATATGCATGTCCATAAAGTCCTCTAAGTCCGGAACAGGTGAGAAGTTCTCCAAAAGTAGATCAGGAGCGTTTTCTTCCTATGCACCCGCATCTTCACCCAAGCCCTGCTGGCCAGGTCCTCCAGTGTTCCCTGACTGCTCCTGGGAGCTAATAAGCTCCTCATAGTCGACCATCTTCAACGCCAGTTTCTTGGCATCGCATTCCATGAGAATAAGTTGCCGGGTAGCCTTGTCCGCGCTCCGTACCTCGGACAGGGCCCGATTCAACATGTGCTGAAGCATTGGATTGCTCATCGAGGGAGCTGATGGAGCGATAGCGCTCACGGGAGCAGGAGCAGCAAGGGCAGCATGGGTACCGAGCGGGTGAGGAGTGCCAAACCGGAAAGCATTGGGGTCGGCCGGGATATTAATCCCACCGTTTGCCCCGTTCGGCAGGATTGCCGTATTGTGCTGCTGCTGCTGAGAATTTTGGGGATTGCGCGTTTCTGAGACCGCGATGTTAGCATTGTAGCTCGTCGTCGCACTTACAAGCATCTGAGGAAAGCTTACCGTGAAAACTGCATCTGGCACCACTGGCATTAAACCAGCAATTGGCACAACTGCCGCACATCTGGCCGTCCACCACTATGCAGCTGGTCCATGGACCGTGGCCCTTGTGGCAATTCTTACAGGGGACGCGAGCCGGCTCACCAGCAATGTGAGCGAACAAAGCTTCTACATTGCTTCTACGTGCCAGGTTCAGCACTTGCTCAGGGCGCCTCTGCTGGGCAAGACGATGACCCGGCTCACGAGCCAACCTCTTGGCAAGAGCACTCTCGACGTTTAGCTGGCCATAGCCGGATTCATGAGCCATATCCTCCGTGCTCTTGGACAGCTGAGGGTCCATCGAGTGCTGATGGGGGGACGGCTGCATCTGCTGGGGCTGGCCCATGGGGGCAACAGGGGGTTGGTGCTGATGCTGATGAGGATGGGCCTGGGGTTGTCCAAGGCCCTGAAGCATATCAGCTTGCTGCTGCTGTTGATGCTGCTGTTGTTGCTGTTGATGCTGCTGCTGTTGTTGCTGATGGTGTTGATGTTGTTGCTGCTGGTGCTGGTGTTGTTGATGTTGAGAGTGGTCTTGGGGAGAGGGTTGAGGCACACCACCAGGGGCACCTGAGTTACCTAACATGCTGGCACCAGTAAGATCAACATGGCCGCCGAGTCCCGAGTTTGCAGCGGCAGAGGCATCTTGGTCCTCCATCTCGGCGTCAACATCCGGCTCGCCAGTGCCATCATTCAGGGAGTCGGGCTGACCAAGACCAGTCTCCATGACGGCAGCAGCAGCTGCGGCAGCATACTCTTCAGTGCCCATCCTGGCCGTAGGGTCGTCGAAGGCGGATGGGTCTTGCTTGAGGGAATCCTGGTCAATATCAGGCTCCTGGTGTTGCTCCTGTTGGTGCTGAAGATGATCCTGGTTTTGATCTTGCTGATGCTGTTGCAGGTGATGGCTGTGGAGGTCGTGCTCCTGAGCCTGCTGATGCTGGAGCTGAAGCTGGGCCTGAAGTTGGGGATGGATCTGGTTAACGTGGTTAGGATCCTGGTCGGCATTCAAGTTGGTAACCACGTTTTGTTGTTGTTGGTGCTGCTGCTGCTGGTGTTGGTGCTGTTGTTGCAGCTGCTGTTGCTGTTGCTGTTGCTGTTGGAACTGCTGGAGCTGAGCTTCGTGAGCAGCAAGTTGCTGGACAAGTTGGCTGCTTCGGACCAGCGCGTGAGGACTGGCGCCAGCGCGGGAACGTGCCGGGGTGGTCGGCTTGGTCACTTTGGTTGGGCCGGGGCCCGGAGTGAGTCGCGAGGCTGGGACTTGGCCTTGGCCGGGGGCAGGGCCGACCTGGAGTCCAACGGGGCCGACCTGGATCTGGCCGACAGCTCCGGGAACCTGACCGACAGCACCAACAGCACCGCGCTGGACACCGGATCCGGGGCCAGCGACAGGGCGGATTGGCGATGGTTTCATACTCCGCTTGGGGTCCGGGTTGCTGGTACCAGTTGGCAGCAATGACAGGCGGTTACCAGGTGTCGCGAGCTGCTCGTCTCTGTATGGGCTGGTAATGGCGCTTGGTAGGGTGAGTTGGTGTTGAGCAGCTGTCATCAGCTGGTGTTCCAAAGTCGGGCGACAAGTTTGGGGAGGAGAGGAGAGAAATGTGTGTCCAGGGAACTGCTGGATCGGCGGGACACCGCTCGACGGACGCGACATTTTAGCTGGCGGGCAGTCACCGGCAGGCAACCAGCAGCCAGAGGGTGGCGGCAACTGCGTGCCAGTGTCCAATCACTCCGGCTTGTGCAACTGCGCACAGAACGCACGACTGCTAGGAGGGCGCACGAGCCATAAAACACTGACAGTGGAGGCGATTGTCCAATCACCGAGTATTATCCGTGCTTCTGCCCCTCCCCCTTCGATCCTCGTTGATGGTCAATCGGTCGGAATTCTTGATCGTTCTTGAATCATCACGCTTTACACAGGAATAATATCATTGCTTTTGCACATCAATTGCAGGGTTGTTCTTTGAGGCGAAAGCAGTCCATATCACAACGATATTATTCCTGTGTAAAGCGTGATGTTGAAGGAAGGATTAAGAAGAGTGGGAGCCGCGCGCAGATGGATTGAGGTAATCTGTCTGGACGGACCCATTTTCTTATCTTCTCCTTATCTTATCGCCGGGACCTACCCTGCAACCTTAGCAGAATGGTTTCATACGACCAGCATTCACGATTAATTACTGTCTTTCTCTACATACATGAAAATGATCCGTATCAGTTATGTCAAAATGAGTAGAATGAAGTCATTTATATAAAGATTAGTAACGTTAGAGTTAAGTATAGATTCTATATTATTATAGAGCTTGCGCGTTACAACTAAAAAATCCGACTCTTAGAAGGATGAGGAGAAGCGGTTGGCTGGCTGGAAGCGGGCCCCCAAAGGGAGGCCCCACATGACCCTCAGAGGGTGGCCAATACGTGCACCTAACCGACGAGTATGGTTCAAGCTGATCGAATGGGGCATCTTGCAGGTTCTTGACAGCAGCTACCGTCCTCCAACATCCCACTTCATAAACTGCACCTTGAGCTTAGGTCCAAAGCCCTGAAGCGAAGCTCACGCCTTCCATTGACACAATCTGTAGTATACAATAAGAGCAGGCTCTACCAAAAGATTCACACATCCCGCAACAAGGGCATACCATGATTTAGTGGTAACTTTTTCTGTCTTCTCATCAATTGCTATACCAAACACCTCTATATTAGAAGATACATTTGTTGCTGGGCAACACAGGCATGGTTGAAACCCCTTATCGACCAAGTATATATTGCTCAATCTCGGTCTCAAAACCTATTCGGACAGCGAAAGAGATGTTAGTTTGACTTCGAGGTGTGTCTTATATAGAAGATGGGGAAGCCTGTTCAGGTTGTCTTCAGGCTGACATCAGTCTACTGTCAACGGAGTTATTGCACTATATAATGTTCATAGATATCATATTCGTCTCCATCCAGAAGAACATATCCAGCCGTCACATCACTTCTTCTTCGGACGCGTAAAAGGATGTCCCTTTTCCCTCGCCCACTTCACAACCGTCGAGTTCATTCCCCTCAAAACGAAGAAGTAAATGATCGGTATGAACCACCCCATCACCGTGTCCAACACCCAGTTATTCCTCGGCGACCCGCCCATGATTCCGCTCTGCATCAGCCTGCCCAGCAACGATACATCAACAAAGTACTTGCCAGCCTCCAGCCCGGCAATCGCCCTCCTCGCTACCGTATCCGGGCTCTCCGCCGGCTCGTCCTTCTCCAGCTCCACCGTGATGTCCGGCTTCGTCTGATTCTCCCTCTCGTAGCCCGGCGACACAATCGTGCCGGGATACACAATATGCACCTTGACCGGGTTATCCGGGTAGTAATTGACCTCCATCGCCAGGGTATCCGCCAGTCCTCTCAGCGCCCACTTGGTCGGGGTGTACGGGCCATAGCCCAAAATCGCAAAAAGCGCCAACATCGACGCCGTAAACACCAAGTGCTTCGGCTCTCCCTTCGGCCCCGTGCTGTTCTCGGGCGCCAGCCACTCCCTCAATATCGCCCGCGACATCTCGGCCGATCCGAAGTAGTTGACGTCCATGTTGCGGCGCGCGGCAGCCATGCTGTCGTCGTCGGTCCACAGCAGAGGGGTCGACATGCCGGCCACGCACCAGACGATGTCCGGGGAACGCCCGCCGTTCCAGGCGATGGCTTCGGCGAGCACTGCTGCCGCGTAGTCGTGCTCGGAAACGTCGGCTGAGATGTAAGTGAAGCGTTGTGTGGACGGGTTCTTGGCAGCGGCGCGGACGTCGGCGAGGGCTTCTTCGAGGCGCCCGACGTTGCGTGAGACGAGGATGACGTTGGCACCCTTTTGCGAGAGTTGGATGGCCGCTGAGCGGCCCATGCCTTCGGAGGCACCGGTTAGGAGGACGGTCTGGTGACGGGGTTGAGTTAGTGTTGTTTGTTGTTTAGACGGGACAGGACTGGAGGTCGGGTCAGGTCAGGTTAGGCTTCGGGGCGCATACCCGGCCCTCGACTGGCATGTGGTTTTTGGAGCTGAAGAGACCCATTGTAGCGAATATGCCGATGGCCGCGACGATAGCTGCAACTGGAAGAGACCAGGAGGTGCTGAGGGTTTGTAATTGTTCCATCAACGGCTCTGAGAGAAAATAATGGTTCATCCTTAGATCGTGGAAGAAGATCGGGCTCGAGGAAACCGTTGACGCAGCGCGCCTAAGCTAGAGTACAAATACCTCTACGGCGTAAATTTAGTGGACGGGATGCTGTCAGCGCTGGAGCTTACACCCCAGTCTGTAAGTGACTTGTTGATGGGTGACGATTTGACCAAACTCTTCGCGCTCCGTAGGAGAAAATGAAGTCTGGGAGCATTTGCAAAGTATGCCCTTTCGAGTCTTCAGAAGAGGTTTTATCTACTCCCACAACCCATTGAGGTCATGTCAACATAACTCTGACAGGCCCGGGCATCTTGGAGCTTCCCGTCGACCCTGAGGAAGCTTTGACCAATTCAGACCGGGATGTAACTGTGGAGCATCTCGAATTATGGGGTCAAGCGGGCTGCATGGGAGTGGAGCTGAGCGGTCGAAGTTCCGCTGGAAATGGATCGCAAATTGACAAGGGCAAAAAAATTCTGCCGCTTCAACATTTGTTGCCCGCCTAGCGAACGAACCCACCACAGCACCTTGAACGAGCATCTTCAGGTGCCTTTTGACAGCGCTTTCACCACGACGTACCTCAGTCGCATCAGACACCATCCAACCCGCTTGAACAAATAAACGCGACACAATCGCAAAAAATGGCCAAGAAGAGAAAGGCCCCGAGACCGACCGGCCCCCCCGAGCCTCGCGAGGTCGACGCCAAGGACGCCCGTCTTACCGTTAAGACTTACAAAGATGTCGCCAACTCCGAAGACGAGTACTGGGAGAACCAGGATCGCATCGACTTTGACGACAGCGACGATGGCAGACAATCCAAGCGCAGGCGCCAGGACAAGGAGGAGGAGTTCCTAGAGGCTTCTGACGAGGAGGTTTTCGAAGAGGAGGAATCCGACGAGGAGAGCGAACACGAAGATTCCCCGCCCGCGAAGGGCAAGAAGGTCAAGACAACAGTCCTTTCCGACGAAGAGATGGGTGGTGAAGAGGAGGAAGAAGGCGACGAAGGATGGTGGGGTTCCTCCAGGAAGGACTACTACAATGCCGACCAGATCGAGACCGAGGCCGATGCCCTGGAGGAAGAGGCTGAGGCAAAGAGGCTCCAGGCCAAGAAGTTGGCCAAGATGTCTGAGGCCGATTTCGCGTTCGACGAGAGCGAGTGGTTAGGAACTAAGGAGGAGGCCGAGGGAGAGGAGGACGTCATTACCGAAAAGCTCAACGAGGTCGAAGTAACAGAGGACATGGGGCCGGAGGAGAGGTACAAGCTTCTACAAAGCCGATATCCCGAGTTTGATTACCTGGCGGAGGAGTTTAGGGAGCTGCAGCCGATGCTCACAACTTTCCAGAAGGACGCCGAGGGCAAGCCTGCCAAGTCTCTGGAGATGGTCAAGTTCTGGACTCTTGGGTGCTACGTTGCTTCGCTCGCCAGTTATTTCGCTATCCTGACTTCGCCAGCAAGAGACAGCCAAGGTGTTTCCAAGACGATCAACCCTACGGAACTCAGAGATCACGAGGTTATGGGCACATTAATGAGCTGTCGCGAGGCCTGGCTCAAGGTCAAGGAACTCAAGCCGCTCAAGAGCGTCTCCTCGACCAGCGGCATGCTTTCGCCACCCGAAGATGAGGGCGAGTTTGATGACCTGTCTGACGACGATATGGAGGACTTCAAGAGGATGCTCAAGAAGAGCAAGCGCGAATCCAAGGCTGAGCTCAAGGCCAAGGCGAAGAAGGAGGCCGAGAAGGCCAAGAAGGCCAGGGCTGTCGAGCAGTCTCTTGCCGATCTTTCCAATCTGCTCGAGACCACCAAGACGGCAACCAAGGCCAGCAAGAAGTCTGCCAAGGTCGACAAGCGCGATGATGATGAGCGCTCCGACTTTGGTGACGAGGAGATCCTTGAGGCTCACGTGGCCAAGGAGAAGGCTGCTCGCAAGAAGAGTCTCAAGTTCTACACCTCCCAGATCGTGTCTAAGTCCGCCAAGCGTGCGGATGCGGGTCGCAACGCCGGTGGTGATGACGATATTCCTTACCGTGAGAGACTTGTAAGTTGACCATTGCCCAAACATTCCGTGTTGTCATTTACTAACCTCCCCGCAGAGAGACAGACAAGCACGCCTCAACGCCGAGGCCGAGAAGCGCGGCAAGAAGGGCAGCAAGCACGGCGCCGCGCTGGGCGAGGGCGACAGCGACGACGAGGACAAGGCCGTTGCCAAGCAGGTGCGCGGCGAGGAGGACGAGTACTACGACATGGTGGCGCACAACGCGGCCAAGAAGAAGGAGGACAAGGCGGCCAAGTACGAGGCTTTGGCGGCGGCCAAGGGCGCCCGGGTCGTGGAGGAAACGACGGTCGGCCCCGACGGCAAGCGTCAAATCAACTACCAGATCCAGAAGAACAAGGGCCTCACGCCGCATCGCAAGAAGGAGAACCGCAACCCGCGTGTCAAGAAGAGGATGAAGTACGCGGAGAAGCAGAAGAAGCTCAAGAGCGTCAAGGCCGTGTACAAGGGCGGCGAGGGCAAGGGCGGATACCAGGGAGAACTGTCGGGTATCAAGACCGGTCTGGTCAAGAGTGTCAAGCTTTCTTGATTGGGATGTGGTTGTCGTGGTTGTTGGACTGGTTTGTACTACTCTGGGTATATCATGCATGTATAGATTTTTGGGTTGTCGATAATCATGGCCTCTACGGAAATGGAAAACAGGGGGCTTGCACATGGCAATGGCATCGTGTTTCTTGAACACACTCGATACCTCTTCACAAACTACAAAATCCGTTATTATGTACACCGGAGGTCGCCGGTACCGGCACCCTGTTCGATCGTGTTGTCCAGGTCCATAAAAACCCTGGTTTGAGTACTGGGTCCTACAAGGGTCCCTCAAGTTTTTTTTTTCTCCCAGATCCTGTTCGTTTCTGTGCCCTTCCTTGAGCTTTTTTGGGTCAAGATTTGAAAGGGTGAAAAAGAATGTTGACTTGGGAGGGATAAAAGGCCGGAAAGGGAGCCAGTAGGAGCTCTGGGAACCAAAAAAATAATCCGGAAATCGATGCAAATGACCAAATCTCAACTTTGGATCGAATATAACACCACCACCATTATAGATAATTAGAATGGGCGATTTAATCTTTGAACAAAAATCGATTCTGAACCAAATTCTTTGGTTCCTTTTTCTTCAATACGGATAGTTAAAGAAATAGTTTTTGGGACGAAACACAGGAAGATGTTAGAATCATCATTCGGAAATACCACATTAACTTTTTCAACCTATCAAAATTTTTCAAACCCAAGAGTCTGTTTTCGGTCTGTTCAGGAACCCGGTTTTCCTCTATGGGTCCTCATGCCGTTCCTGTTGGATGTTGTCATACTAAAGTTTCATCCAGCAGTTGACGTACCCCACAATCTCCACAGCCCGGGGTGCTTGAGCCGCCTGAGACGTGCATGTTCTAGGGCTCTTTTGCCGCCGCCGAGGATGCATTACACGTATTTTGCAGACGGGTCAAACTCTCGGGTTTGGGGGCTCGGGGGGGGGGGACCGGGTTGCAGATGAGGAGGCAAAGGAGTCATGCCACCTTCAGACTTTTCATTATGTATGACTCCAATTGACTAGCAACCTGATTGACTCTTTCTTTTGTTGAGTCCTTTTTGTTTATTTTCATTTTGCATCATTCTTTTGAACTTCACTTCAGTTTGTACTCTATATCTCTTTGGCCGACAGCTCATAAAATCCTCCGAGCTCTCAATTGAAGTGACGTACCTCTACCGGACACACAAAGCAGGGACACAACAAAGAGGGAGGGGAACTGGGCTTCCAAGTTACAACGAATCTTACGGGCAAACAACTCAATCGAAAAGGCGGGAGAGCAAAGAGCGTTAACAAGCGCTTCACTCCAACCATCGCATTTCAACCTGTACCTAAAGAGACGGACGCACAAAAAGTGAGACAGCATTATATACCGTCCCACGGACAACAGCAGCCACCATGGCGCCCCCGACCGAACTCCTCAACCTCGACGTCGAGGCCATATCGGGGATCCTCGGGTATGTCTCACTTCACTGCCATTCACTTCACTCCCCTTCCCCTCTTGTCCTCCCGGGCCGTCTTACTAAACTCTCGAACAGCTCCGTATCAATAGCATGCTGGGTCGTCGTCTTCTCCCCGCAAATCATCGAAAACTTCCGCCGCTCATCCGCCGACGGGCTCTCCATCCAATTCATCATCATCTGGCTAACAGGCGATGTCTTCAACATCCTGGGCGCCGTATTGCAAGGGGTCCTGCCGACCATGCTCATCTTGGCGATTTATTACACCATTGCCGACGTCGTTCTCTTAGGGCAATGCTTCTATTATCGGGGTTTCACTTGGCGGGATGAAGTCATTCCCACAATTGACTCTGATGACAGTGAAGCTTCGGAGCGCGATGTGGGGGACAGACGCGGAAAGAATAAGGGTAAGGGGAGGGCTGATGGTAGTCGGGGGACGTCGAGCGACGGAAGAAGGGTAGAAGAGAATTTGGAATCGGGACCGGATGAACGTACCGCTTTGCTGGGAGGAGCAGGAGGAGGAAATGCAGGCGTGGCATCCTCATCCGCGAGCACTACCACCAGCACTACTTTAACTCACCACAACAACGACGGGCATACTGGTTACGGCCACCACCTCGGAGTCAGCGGCGGCGGTGGCGGCGGCGATCTCTACTCCTACGACGGTACCCACGAACGTCGCGGATCTAACTGGTCCCATCTCTCGCCCGCGGTCCCCCTCGTCGACCCCGCCGACCTCGAAGCCGAAATCCTGCATCAACCGCGCGGGCGCAACGGCAATAACCGATCACGACCTGCTGCTACCGGCCCCACGAAGCTGCAATCCTTCCTGTTCAACCTCATGGCCATCCTAATGGTTTGCGCAGCCGGCGTGATGGGTTGGTATTTGTCTAGGGAGTATTACCCACAACAACCATCATCTGAACTTCCATCTTCCGATCCCAAGGACGGCGGCGACCTCCCCAACAAGGGGGTCGAGTTCTCCTTCTGGGGCCAAATCTACGGCTACCTCTCCGCCATCCTCTACCTCGGTTCTCGACTGCCTCAACTGCTGCTCAACTTCCGGCGCAAGTCCACCGAGGGGGTATCGATGCTTTTCTTCCTGTTCGCTTGCCTGGGCAACTTGACTTATGTCCTATCCATCCTGGCCTACGACGGCTCGTCCGAATGCGCTGCTGGCCCGGGCGACTGCGAAGCCGGCGAGGAAAGAAAGATTTACTGGCGCTATGTGCTGGTCAACATGAGCTGGTTGGCGGGCAGCGCGGGGACGTTGTTGTTGGATGGGGCAATTTTTGTGCAGTTCTTTTTGTATAATAAGGAGGAGGTTTGGAGTGATGATAAGGATGAAAGTGAGTGGGATAGTGAGAGTGGAAGTGGGAGTAGTGTGATTAGTGAGAGGAGTGGAAGGGTTAGTGAGGATGGGGAAGGAGGGGGTGAGCAGGGCCAGGAAAGTGATGGGAGGGGGTGGGATAGTGATGATGAGAGAAGTAAGTTGGATGAGGATGAGATGAGGGATCGGAGGAGGAGGGTGGAGAGGGATGTGAGGTGAGGGGAAGTGTGGCTGCTGGTGCGGGTGTAAGTGAAAGGATATGAGGGCGATGGATGCTTTATGGATTGGGGTTGAAAATGTTTGACGGATATGACAAAAAGGGAACGGAAAATGAGTGGGCATATATGGGCGTTTAGGATGACATTTTGGATTATTCAACTTTGGATCTCTTCTTTCTTGCAACACGATTTACAAAAATCATTCCTCTCATCTTCCTTCTGCTCCTATACACACATACGTACCCCTACTCTAAAGCTTATGCCTCTTCTTCCCACTAGCAATCTTCTCAAACTCTCCCTGCGGCACTCCACTAACAAACCTGTCCAATCCCGCCATCACCTCCGCCACATTCTGCGCATCATACACATCCCTCTCGGGCCTCCTGACCAACTTCTTGATCCCCAACAGACTATCCCCGATCAAATGCTCTCCCAACCGCTCCTCAATCTCCTTCAACACCAACCCCCTAAACTTCTCCGTCTCCCCTTTCCCGACCTCCTCAAAGCACTTGGTCACAAACCCCGTCTGCACCAGCTCCTCCTTCGTAATCCTCTTGCTCATAATCAACGCCTCGTTAGCCTTGGGCAGACCCAATCGCTGGACAAGACCGCGGGAGGCGCCTCCCTCGGCTACTAGCCCCAAGGAAGAAAAGGGAGTGAGCAAAAAAGTGGAGGGGACACAGTAGATAAAGTCGGCGAAGGAGACCAAAGCGGCGGACAGGCCGATGACGGGCCCGTTGAGACCGACGATGAGGATCTTGGGGTGCGTGTAGAAGGCTTGGGTGATGTTGAGGTTGTTGGCGACGAAGTTGCGGAGCCAGTGGTTGTGGATGGCGTCTTGGGAGGAGAGACCTTCGGAGTGGGGGATGTTGGATTTGGAGATGGAGACGTCGGCACCACTATGTATGGGGAATGAACATTAGTTTTTGGTATGTTATGACAGTGACAGAATGGATAACGCTTGGGGGCTTGATGCTGTGTTACATGGTGCCGGTTGTGGCGGTCAGGGGAAGAGGTAGTAGGGAGTAAACTAAGCTTGACTCACGCAGAAAAGTAACGACCGGTACCAATGATCAGGGTAATGTAAACCTCATCGTGGGTAGCGACCTCGCGTAGCCGTTGAGCCAGATCGTAGTATTGCATCTGGGTGAGGGCGTTAAGTTTCTTTTCATTGTTGATGGTGATGATGGCCAGTCGGCCCTTGTACTCGACGTTGATGACTGGTGGTTCCGCCATAACTCTGTCTGTAGTGGTGAGATTGGGTTGAACACTCTTCAAACGAAACCCGTGTTCAAAAGAATGAAAGGAAGGAAATGAGAGAGATCTTGATATGTAAAATTCCAAAAGATGGAATTCCTTCCCCGGACGAGAATGAGACGAACCCCTGTTTACGCGGGGCCGGCAGGCTTGGAACTGTCAAAGTGTCCCCCACAATGCGGGGGTGGAGACGGTCATGCCTCGGCTATCCACTGTTGCCCCATAAGGTTAGTCATTATGAGATTGACATGGTCTTCTTCCCTCTTCACCTTTTTCCTTTTGCTTTTCTCTGTGTCAAGTCCCCTTATAATACAATTCCGAAGCGACGTTCTTGCTCACGGGTGGAGCAAAGGTGGGAGAAATTTGGCAAGTTAATAGCCACATGCTGGGGGTTTGAGGACGTGGAATGGTGGTCAGAAAGAGGTTAGGTTTTGAGGTTAAAGGATTGTACTATCCACTCTAGAATAAGTCATCCCCCGCCTGGGTTGTCGTTATTGGGGTATTTAGCGGACCGCTTCCTCTTCCTTTCTTCAGAACAATCAATCCATCAAAACCACCGCATTGGTTTCCACTTCTCTCAGGATTTAAGTCATTGAAAAGCCCAAATTGTATACCTCGGATTACGCTTTTACACGATTAGTGATCAGTTGGGTCAAAATATGTGTAGTCTTTACTTTGACCCACCTGCTTATCTATTTATCAGAACCGTCAGGAGTCAGGGGCGGTAATAACTGTTAGGGTAATGAAAGAATGCTGAACCTGACGGCCATTCTGATGGGACCGCTGACCGTCAGTAAGAGCTGGAATTTACCGCGTAATGAAAAAATGGGATACTTGCTGAAATAATGGATCACCGATGTTACCCGACGGTACCAATCGCAACAATCAGGGTCCTGGTCGGTCCGATAGGAGCGTCCACGGCCTCCAAGTTGACTGCCTGATGCAGCGTAGAGTTGCGTTTGAATTGTCAACGAAGGGCGCACGCTTTAAGTTGTCATTTGCTATGGACCCTGTGGGCCCTATGGAGAACAAAGTGTTGATACGCCATCGTTGATGAGTGATCCAAAATCTTACATTGAGATTTGGGTCCATGGTTTCGCATAGAGATAAAAGGTGGAAGTGTCCCTCTAGATGTTGGTATTTCCATTAATCTCCATTGCTCCAGACTGAGTTCCTCAATTAGGAAGAGATAGGTTCGGGTCTACCATACAAGACGACGTATTCTACCAAAGCTCGGCGGGTAACCAGAAACCTCAAGATGGCTTCCCAATCAACTTTCGATATACCACTGGAGTCACTACCTCCATCCCATCGAACCACCAAAAGCAAGACGGACCTCGACCCAATCCGTCGAGCTGAGACTGGCACTCCGGAGCCTCAAGATATCCAAGAACCTGCAAGACATGAGTTCTCCCAGCTACCGCCAGTCGACGGCGGCAAGGACGCCTGGCTCTTTTTAGCCGCATGTTTCGTTGTCGAAGCATTAGTCTGGGGTACGTTTACTTTACCATCGCTTACCTCTATTCAGGTACATCAGCCAAAGCCAAATGCTAACTTTAATCCCCCTACACTAGGCTTCCCCTACTCCTTCGGCGTCTTCCAAGACTACTACAGCACCCACCCGCCCTTCTCTTCCTCCAGCAACCTCGCCGTCATCGGCACCTGCGCCATGGGCATCATGTACCTTGACACTCCTCTAATCATGGCCTTCTTCCGGCGATTCCCGCGGCTCGCACGACGGTCTCCCATTGTGGGCTTGCTAGTCATGTGCTTCGCGCTCGCCATGTCGTCCTTTTCCACAACCGTCACGCACTTGATCGTCACCCAGGGAATTCTTTACGGCGTCGGGGGCTCGCTCGCTTACTCCCCTTGCATCCTCTACTTGGATGAGTGGTTCGTCAAGAAGAAGGGATTGGCTTACGGGATTATGTGGTCCGGGACTGGTTTGGCGGGCGTGGTCTTGCCTCCGTTGCTGGAACATCTTTTGTCGAAGTACGGGTATCAGACGACGTTGCGCATCTGGGCGGTGGCAGTGTTTGTGTTGACGGCGCCGTTGGCGTGGTTTTTGAAGCCTAGGGTTTCTGTTGGTGGTAAGTCTGCGAACGAAGCAACTTCGAACTCTACGTCTGGGACAATAACCCCGACCAACAACAACACACACGTCCGCGCTGCACCCCCAACGCCCTATACCCCCTCCCTCTCCTTCGTCCTCACCCGCCCCTTCCTCTTCTACCAACTCTTCAACATAATCGAAGCCGTTGGCTTCTTTCTTCCGGGGATTTACCTCCCCTCCTACGCTCGTTCGGTCCTCCAAGCGCAGGGGTTTCTCACTTCTTTAACTCTTCTACTCCTCAACGTCGCCTCCGTCTTCGGCTGCATAGCCATGGGCTGGTTCATCGACCGGCTGGACGTCACGACCTGCATCATGCTGTCGACAGCAGGCACCGTGCTGGGAACTTTCTTCCTTTGGGGTCTCGGCACCAACTTGGCAGTGTTGTATGTGTTTTGTGTGGTGTATGGGTTCTTTGCAGGCAGCTTTACGAGTGCGTGGCCGGGGATTATGAGGGAGGTTGCGAAGCTAGGTCAGGGTTCTGGTGAGACTGGAAATGAACACGGGAGTAAGCCGGTTGATCCTTCTATGGTGTTTGCGTTCCTGGCCCTGGGGAGGGGAGTGGGAAATGTGGTTAGTGGACCGTTGAGCGAGGTGCTGGTTAAGGAGCTGCCGTGGCAGGGGAGAGCGTTGGCTGGGTATGGGAGTGGGTATGGAGGGTTGATTGCGTTTACGGGGGTGACGGCGTTGGTGGGAGGGGGAAGCTTTTTGTGGAAGAGGTTGGGGTGGTTGTGAACTTGTGGGTTGAGTGTTGGGGTAGGGGGATGGGTTGCGATGCGAACGTGTGCAAGTTGAGGTTTGTTTGGAGAGACTCCAGTCTCCTTAGACCTGTATTTTGGCGTTGCAGGTAGAAAGGAAAGGCCATCATGTTCAGTTATAGCTTGAATTGGTAGTGCAGACAGAGAGAGAAACAAAACAATTGAAACGAGTGGTGCGTGAAAGCACACGTCTTTTAGTTATGATCCGTCATCGCTTGATGGTACTGTTGGGAGAGGTGAATAGCTAACCTCACACTATCATATTCCTTCATTCATGCCAGTATGGATTAAGGTGGCTGGACATGACGCAAGGCAGTCGCCATCTCATACTGATCAGTCGATGATGGTATCACCAGATCTCGGCGCGACGGCGGCATCAAGAGCGACTGGCTAGCACCAAAACCCTGCAGAGGTCCTCAAAATTGGACAAAACTTGAAGCTGAGTCTCTTGAGCTGACAGTGTAATGGATGATGAGCACATCGTATTTCTTCTCCTTTGAGTCATGGCGACCACGGACGAGATGTGATGCTGCTTAGATATTGAGGTCATCGCAAGATTGTGTTCTGTGACTCCCCCGTCTCTCATCAGATTGCAGGAAACGTTGCGCATACCTCGTTCCTCGGTCTCTGCTCGTAGCACCAAACATCAACATCCGAGGAGAGTTTGGCTTGTGCTATGTTCAGGTTGGTGCGGTATGGTACGATGCTGCTCGCTTTATTCCTTGAAATTTGACGGAACACCATGTATGAAATCCGAGTAAGTCAGCCGCAGGGACTACGCACGCATAAAACCCCTTGAAGGGTACGCATGGAGAGAAGTGATGTCAAGCAACCGCATGTACGGATCTTGACACCAGACGCTCAGCTTTTCAGCTCAATCGCTTCTGCTACGGGCGGATTCACTCAGCGATCGACACGGATACGAGTGTGTTACGCAGAACAGTCAAGTAAAAAGAGAAGCTATGATAGAGGGAGCTGAGATGTTTGTCCTTTTTAGTCCCGCGACTGCACATGAGTGATCATAGGACAGAACACTCAGCAGCAGCGGGGTGGATTAGACCGGCTGTCTAGGCCTTAGGATTTTTCTTCCACGCGAACGATAAAATCAAGTTAACCTAGAGCGCAAGGAGAGATAGCGCAGAGGCAGGCAAGTTGTGGGTTTTGTGTGTATTTGCTTGTGTTTGTAATCTTGTGATGTGATGCTGTCAAGGGGAGGGGGGGATTAGGTCAAAATAAGAGTGTCGCCGCCGTCAAACCGTTGTTTGGCTGCCGAAGCAACTGCTAAGGGGAGCAGGAGGACACAAATAACAGCTCTCGAGTGACACCCGGGCATGTTGAACATGACAGCCAAACATAGTTGAGGTCGGCCGACAGGAATCTCTGGCGACGGTGCGAAGAGTTTGGAGGCATTGAGAGAGATGTCGTGGTTAGTTGTGAAGATTGGAGTTGTGCTTGTGCTGTGAAAAGGAGGAAAGGAATCAGAAATTTCAAATTCTCGGCGCTGTTTTGTCTTAACATTTGCATATGGCTCGTGCACCCTCTCTACCCCACCATGAATTGCGCCCGCTGTTTGGGCGGAGGGGCGGCAGTGGTCGGTCCGCGACAGATGGCAGAGGGCCTGTGCGCTGCCTGCCTGCCCGCAATGCAAGGTACAAAACCAAATTGTCGCGACCGCAGTCTTCCACTTTCTCTTCTTTTCTTCATTAAACACTTATAAACGCACCTTAAATCAACCGAGACTGACTGACTCCTCCACTCGCTGTCGGTCAATAAGAGTGCAAGAGTAACTTGAGTCTCCTTCCCGCTATCAACACGGCATCAGCGCGTTCATTTCCCAATGGCTCTGAGACCGGTCGGTGGGGGTTTCTCTACATCTCAACTTGAATCCAGCGAAATGCGGCATGTGAACGGCAATGAATTACACACTGCAATGACAGCCGCCGTGCCTGGGTGACCTGGGTGACATGGGGCGAAGCGTTCTCTACCAAATTGAAGAGCTATTCGCTTCGACTCCGTTATACCAACATGTCAAATACGGATGGCCACAGAGGCGCAATAACTGTAAGGCATCTCACCCTAGAACCTCTCCGTGTGCTTCCCCTTGTGTAGGTGATAGATTCCGTATCACGTAACAGAGCAAGACGGGTCTAGGATGCCTCGTGGATCAGTACCGTGCTCGTATTTGGCTACAGCTTGACGAACCGCTGCCGTACACCATCCTCTGCCGTCTTCGCCGTCCGTCCGAGCTGTCAAGCTGCTCCACGCCTAAATCGAGATACTCTCCGTGGAAGGAGTTGCCGGCATCGTCCTACCTGAGAAGCTCCTCTGTGCATCTGGGAAGTGCCCCTCTGAGTCTTGTCTTCCTAAACTTCATGGACAGCTACAGTCGGTGGGGTTCAACAGGACACTCTGGACGGCTGCGGGGGAGGCGAGGGGCTTTACGCCACCGTCGGAATAAACGACCAAATGGGTCACTCATGGGTATGGGTAAACGGGAAGTATGCAATTTTGTGTGGACCATGGTTGGCGATAGCCTCACCTCCCTGCTCCGGGCCCTCTCGTAACTGAGACAGCCAGCAACCAAAGTCGCGAATCTCGAGTTACAGATATGCAAAGGGTCAAATCTGGTGGTCTTGGGCACCTGAAATCACATCTTCAGACGCCAGGAGACAAGACCACGGTGCGTATATCCGTCAATCAAACCTCGCTTCGTCATGCCATGTCAGGCATAAGAACACTACAGCATCTTAGGTTGACGCACAAGTCGTTCCTACATCCCTGGTCCGACTCGATAACCGCCCGACTCAGCAATCAGAGGCAGAACCGCAATCGTGCTGGGTTGCTCTGTGGCCTGTACCATGGGCAAGTATAGACTCCAAGCCCCTGGACTCGCTGAACACGGGAGTGACTACCAACTCGGGCGCCTCCCACCGGGGAACAAGGAAGTTCCACCCGAGGGTCGAGAGATTTCCTTCTCTTTTCAACCATCCAGTCCGACGTTGGCCGGTTTGGGCTCGGCTCCAGCAGTCACTTCCCGAGACCAAATATGCCGGTTGCTCCGTTGAATGCGGCTCTGCCCGCTTCACACCTCCGCTTCACTGCCAGTTGTGAACCACTACCGGAACTGGCGGTCAGAGACATCGTCCTGCCCAGGAAGCAGTGTACCGTATCCTCTTGCCTTCACGACATCACGAAACACCGGCAGTTTTCCCCTTCATGGCCTCCATGGTAACCATCACCAAGAGAGCCTGCCATATGCCGCCGGGATAGACGATGTTTCAGTGTCGATATACCGAGGAATAGGAAGATTTCCCCGGTCTGGCTCCTTCTCCCTTTTCAGCTTACCCCCTTACTCTGAGAAATAACGTACGGAAGGCCGCAGCAAACTATCAACTTGTGACGCGGTAGGCCAAAGTCGTACGGATCGTCTTCCTCAACCTTGTATTGACAGATTGTATTGCCTTCGGGCTGATGGAAGCCTGCGGAGAGGTGGAAGTGCGAGCTTGACTTGGGCTGTGAGCCTTGGCATTGATGTTGACAATCAAGGTCATGGTGGCTTTGATGCTGAGAGAGGTTGATCGTGATCAGGACTGTCGGCTAAGCCAAGGAGGATAGCCCTCAGGTAAGCGTTGTGTGTATCGTGAGATGATGTCCTGACATGGCAGTCACGATGTTGGGCCAAAGCGTTGTCTGTTTGGACAGCTGGGATATATAAGCCCCCTTGTCGGCAGAGATGGTGAGAACTTTTGGACACTTGACACTGAGATCCAACAGTAGCATCATCTATTCTCTTCATTTACCTCATAAACGATACTTGTCTATAAACCTATTCAATATACATAGTGTTTTCCGCCTCCAACTGGTTATCGACAAATCAGTATGATCAGATCTACCATTGGCTGTGGCTCCAGCCTTTTCAACACCGAAGACATGGTCAACAACTACATGTCCTTCACTGGGTTGACTCAATATGATTGGAAAACTCCGACCATGATGGACGGCCCCGATGATCCGGACCCTAAGACTGCCAAGCAGGCCAGAGGCACCATTCAGTATGGACCAGATGAGGAGGACCCTCGCCAAGCCGAAGAGCCTCACAGACGCTTCATAAGCATCATTCGTTACGGCGATAGTGAAAATGGAGGTTCAAGAAAGCCTTCTCCCAAGAAATAGTCCAGTGAGTTTGCACTTTTCTTTCCCATCTAGCCACTCATCGTAATGCCAGGATGACCACTGAAATCTAACACCGATAAGATACATCTGGTTATGAGACACATGTCAACATGCTTTTGACAAGCCACGGGGACCCTGTCCCAAAGTCCCTACCAGAGTCATTTTGAGACATTCACGTCTCAGTGACACCAGGCTGCTGCTTCAGTTATATAAGGGATCACGATTTGATGACGGAAGGTCACCTGCTTTCTACTCTTGTCTCTGTTCTTCCTGCATCTATGGATCGTCCCGTCTCTTTCGCACGAGTTCTTTTGGCTTACATACTATACCCCTACACCGCTGAAAAGATTTCATGATTTTGTTTTGCTTGTTGCCCTGTTGGTATTTCACCTAAAGATCTTTCATCTTTGCTCAAATTTGGGAGAAGGGAATAATCACGGGGAACGATCATGGCATGCTGCACAGTACCTACTAGAGGAAGAAAGGAATGACGGAAGACAAAATGGGGGCGGCTCTTGTGGTTTCCAACCAGTTTTAATCTTTCTCTGGCTTAATTTCCCTTATCTTGCTTCTAGAATTCTTCCATAATACAGTACTGGACCTTCCTTCACCCATCCATGTCCCTAGTTCCTTTGGTACCGTACTTGTATGTCCATGTCCATGTACATATGTCTTAAATCCGCCCGCCTCATCACGTTTTTCGCTTTCTCGCATACGCGCGCCAGATATCACGCCTCTCATGTGTGTCAGCTTGCGACATACTTCGTGCCGCCGCCAGGCTACCAAAGGCAACCAGCATGCAGACCCGACTGACTGTTCCTGTCTCGGAATTTTCCCCACGGTAATCTGTGAGGGCAAAGGACTGGTCTGGACACGGTGAGGGTGAGTAACACACTCCAATTTGTCTGTCTGTACTCTAGACTTTGAGAGCCTAGCCCACGCAATTGACACATAGTTGTCAGCTGCAGTGCAGCAGGTCTATCAGACTTGGTTGACTGATTGACTGACTGACAGGCTGTCGGTGAGACTTTCAGGCGGTTTTCCGACAATGGACATGCAAGTTCAGGTTTGACCAGACCACTATATACAAGACGAAGATCCCGAGGTTATGTTGAGCGGGCCTGGAGATCATCGCTTGCTACGTTATCAGCATCCATGAGCAGCTGAAGGGGCAATTCAAACCGTTGAAAAACCCAGTGACAAAAGAAAAGAATCTTTTCCTTCCCTAGAAGTACCACCCAAAAGTATCGCTCTAGATACCTCCGGCTTCGTAGTTAGCCTTATGAAAATCCCAGCCTCAGGTTGAGACAACATGTTTCAAACATCCTTGGCTGCAAGGTATAAGTACTCGAAGCCTCATGGCAAGGAAACGAGCCACGAGGCAAACAAACAAAATTCCAAACAAAGCCGAAAAGTCGAAAGTACACCGCACGCCACGCTAACTTTAAGGCAGGTGAGACATTTCCACAAAACGCGAGGCTTAGTTCCGTCGTCGCTTCGGAGAGGGAGATAGAGAAAGGATATATTAGAGGAAAGTACTGAGGCTTAGTGAGCCTCGGGGCGGCCAGGTAGGGGGTAATGAGGTAGGGAGGTAGGGAGGCAGGGCACTCCTGTTTCAGTACTTCCAAGTTATTTTTGATGATTTTAAGTCTAGGAAAGTTTTTGTCTAGAGAGGGTACCAATCTCAACGCAAACAAGGGTCGAAGAAAGGAGTGCAAACTGCTCAAAACACTAAAGAATTGAGTATATGCTAAACCTCTGAAAAAATCTCCATGTCCAAATTAGAAGTACTATGGGCAAAAGATGAAGCCCACGGACATCAATGCAACCCACACTCTTTGCTACTGCTTGGGCCGCTTGGGGTCTGGTTTTATCCGTACCAAAATATCAGGAAGTATGGTTAATATCCCGGGGAAAACCTGGGGAGAGAAATGCAATGCAACACTGGTTAGTGTTGCCCTTACCACCTTTGATTCTTTCTATGCCTACCTACTGATCTGCTGTGGACAAGAGCATTCGACTTGACTTTTACCGGTATAGAGTTGGAAGATGAACCCTTGACAGTGGAAGTGCGGCGCCAATTCAAACCCCCTTTGGGGAAACTCTTGTGTTGGCTTATTAACTTGACTATGCTCGTTGTGCAATGGAAATTCATCTCTGGTTTTGGCTCCGAGTATCATTAAGAACAACTAAGCACAACCAAACGTTTCAATCTACCAAGAAATATTATGTGGTGTTGGTAGTTTAGCAGGAGAATGATATTTGCCAACTTGGGAAACTCGACGCGTTTCTAACCGCCATACCCAGACGAATCTTCTTTGTCGTCAGGGCCGACCTGATTGTCGGGTTGGAGCAAGGGGCCCAGACTGTTGGAATGAGATTGAATGAAAGAAAAGCTGTTCAACCTCCTTTTAGGCAATATTAATGGCAAACACGAGTAACTTTCTACGTGTTGATAGCTAAAGGTGAGAGCTTTGTTTCCTCTATGCTTCACTTGCCTTCACACGATACCATGAAAGCATGAAGTTCTCCGGGCTCTTGCTGGTCGGAGCTGCACTGATTGTGTTGGCGCATGAGAAAGGACACCCCGATGTCGACGAGGCTTATGATCATGCCTATGGTCACAAAGCGTGCGGACCAGAGGGGCTAGGAGACGACTCCCTCCGGTTATATGCTGCCGACATTCTCGGGACTGGCGAGACCGATGCGTTGACTTACTACACCGGGAACAGTACCAACTCGCATCTTCAAGAAGATCTCAACAACCCCCCTAGGGCACAACTGGAGCAATACCACCCCCTGCTTCAACAGCATCATTTCCAACAATGCATTCTGTGTCTTCACAGACACTTCCTACGCCAACGACGAAGGAATCTCTTTCATCACCACCGCTCAACAAGCCGCTTACCTTGCTTCCCTTCCATCCTCCACTTCGCCTTCGAAGACCAAATCCAGCCCTGCGAAATACACCATCAGCTCCATCCCCGGTAAAGGCCTGGGTCTCATAGCCAGCACCCGCATCCCTCGCGGTTCTGTGATTCTCTCCTCACACCCGACTCTCATGATCGACTACCGCGTCTTCGACGAGCTGCTGCGCACCGATTACATCTCACTCCAAGCGGCCGCCATCTCCTCTCTCCCACCGGCCCACCGCTCGGCCTTTTTCAACCTCCACGCAATCGAAGAATGCCAACGTCACTGATAGTCTCTCGCGAATAGCCCTGACGGATACCATTATAACCACTAACGCTTTTGACATCCCACCACCTCCACCTCCGCCTCCTTCTCCTCACTCCTCTCCTGCCCACGACCAAATCGACCCTAACGACGTCATCTGGTACACCACCTTTGCCTCCTCCATCTCCCGCCTCAACCACGACTGCCGGCCCAACGCCGATTACCGCTTTGACTGGAATAGCATCGACCAAAACATCAACAAAGGCCTGGTTCAAGTGATAACTGCCGTGAGAGATATCCTCCCCGGGGAAGAAATCACCATCTCCTACATCAACCCGTTCAAATCCCGTCAGGCGCGGCAGAAGCACCTGAAGACGGTGTGGGGGTTTGACTGCTCTTGTGAGCTTTGCTCGCGGGCGAGGGGAATGGTGGAGGAGTCGGATCGGAGGATGAGGTTGATCAAAAAATTCCGGAGATTGTTGAGGGAAGGGCAAGATGGTGGAAGCAAAGTTCAAGGAAAGGGGAAGGGGGGAAGGACGAAGATGGCGGAGTTGCTGGTTAGTCTGTATGAAATGGAAGGGTTATGGGGGATGATCTATGAGGCGTATGCGGTGGCGGCGAGGGAGTATAGTAAAATGGGAGAGGCGTGGACGGCGATGAAATGGGCGAGTATGGCGGTAGAGTTTGGGGCGATGGTGTTGGGAGGAGGGGATGAGGAGGTTAGGGAGATGAAGGAGTTGGCGAGGGACCCGTGGGATCATAGGAGTTGGAGGGGTCGGAAGAAGAGCGAAGGTTTTGGAGAGGGTGATGAAGGGGAGAATGATATAGGAGGCGATGAGAGACCGGAGGGTTTTCGGGTCAAGGATGGGAGTGATGGTGAAAATGAGGATGAGGAAAGTTGGTGAACCGTTCTCATTTTCACATGTTTCAAAATCTGTTGGTATGTGAAATCAAAGCCATTGGAAAGGCTCTATTCGTTTGATGACGGTTGGTTGGCCCTTCTGTTGAATGGTGATGGTTCAAGTTGTAATCTTGAAAGTCGCCGGCGGTCTTTATCTTCGGCGCTCAGGGTTCAATTCCTCTGCCTGGGCCCTGATATTCAGGTACCTGAACACAGCAGGGAAGGCGGTACTAACAGGACGTCATCAGTGGATCGTTTCAGGTCCTACATGAGGTATCCATAACCACCCGGTCATCCGGGACTTGACGAGAGGAAAAAACTGAAATAAAATCTGCGTTGAATGGCACTGAGTCGCTGATAATGAACCATCTCAAAGTCTTCTCAGAGTGCTCCAGACCGTTGAGAAAAGCAACAGTTCCCATCAACCTCACGTTCCAGACCAACCCATCCCCGGTGTAGGGCAGTTAGCGACATAGTCTGCATAGCATAAACAGGCGCCCAGAGCTACTAGTCGCCGCTCCCAGCTTGGCGACAGGGTGGAGTGCGGGGTAACCTTGAGCTTTTGTGGTGCTGCACCTTGATGTCAATCCTCCATCCCAAACAAGGAAACCACTAGACTTTCAGCTCTCCCTCCCCCACACAGACTGGCAGCACAGCCTCACAACCACCACCGATGATTGCAACGCAACAACTTGGATCAGGAGCTCCCACCCGTCATTGAGAAATCTCAACATTCTTTCGCGCGCCGTGTCCATCACTCGTTTGCTACACGACACCACCGCCTGTACGAATACCGCTTCCACGCTATCACCACAACGACATATCCCATTCACGATAATACCCCCTTAGGCAGCAACAATGGATTCCGAAAAGGCCATCGCGGCCATCAAAGAGGCCAAGCCCCCTGCCACTGACCGCTTCACATATCTCACCATTGTCGAGACGAACCTCTCCCCGGCCGTCTTGCCGACACTCAATGAAGTCCTCCAGGATGCAGAGCTCACTCAGGAAATCGGCTGGGATCTGGTTTATAACCTAGTCAACCTCCCCGGCTCCGACGAGTGCTTGGAGACGATTGCGCGACTGGGCAACCCCCGGGAAGTTATTCTCAAGGTCCTCGAGACCCTCGAACTCCTCAGTCAGGATGACGGCTATCAGAGCGACGACGAAAGCGAAGCAGGCGAGACCAACGGCGAAAAGTCGGTGCCGTTTAAGCAAAAGTTCATTACTTTAGTCAACATGCTATCCATCCTGCACAAGCGCATCAAGACAAAATACCCGAGCCGATTCCTCGCAACATCCCTACAGACCATCTACAACACCTACCGGCCCAACCATGAGATGACCGCGGCCGTCATCAACCTCGTCCATAGCTTAGCCGGCAACAAGAGGCCACCTCTCCCCACCCGCAAGTCGAGCGTCAACGTCGCAAATCCAGATCAGCATGGGGATGCCACTAAGAATGCCCCCGATCCTGAGGCAGATAAGGAAACCGATGATCCCACAGAGACTGCGATACAGGAAAGGTTGCTCTTGAGCTTTGCGACATGCATTCTTGAGTTCTTCGTCAACAAGAACGATGTGGCGTGGGCACCAAGGCTGTTGGAGTTCTACAACCCGGAGAAGATCGTCCCTGGGCGCAAGACCCTCATGGCGAGATTCCGTGAAGAGAAGGAGTTGTCGGAGAAGGATGGCGCTGTTGGACAGTTGGTGGTACGTTGACTGTGTCCCCGTGAATGAAATATCGCCGAGTGTGCTAACCCAAGAATACCACAGGCATTGATCGCCGATCTTGGTCTGTCGTCTTGCGACAAAACCTTCCTTAGCCAAATCAGCGAGGGCCCTCTCCATACCGATCCCCTATCCAAAACAGAAGATGTAGCCAAGCCGGAAGACATTGGCTTGTCGACGGGTGGATGCGTTATCCTTTTGGCATACTGGGTGTTCTCGACAACCGTGTTCGACTCCGACCACTCGGTACCCGATATGCACATCTTCCCAAACCACTTGGCCATGCTCGAGAAGTTCCTTCAAGATGACGCCGAGGATCAAATTCTAAAAGCGCCGGGAACGGTGCAAGCCCTGGTTACCATCGGCCTTTGGCTTCACGACAAGGGTCTTATTTCAGCGATTCCCAAGGCGCCGCTCGCCAACCAAACGACGAACCCCGACGAAGCTACCTCAGACTACATGCACTACATCCTTTTTGTAACGCTCATTGCTGTCTTCCACCCACAACTACACGTGCGCAATGCCGCGAGCTGTCTTGCCGGGCTGGTTCTTCACGCCGACCCAGCCGACGACGACCGTCTAAAGATTCTGTACGATCTTTTCGAAAACTGCGACTACGCATCACTCAAGGCTTGCGCAATCACATGGCTCCGCGAGGAACTTATCGCTGCCGCTCCCAATGCGCAAGCAGCACCTCAAAATCTTGCGGCTCGGAACAACCAAGCTCCCCTCCCATCACCAACCCTGCAGCCGGGCACCGCGACACCTGGCACGAGATCGAGGGCTGGAACAAACATGAACGTCTTCGCTGGTCCTCAGGCGCTTGAGACAGTTCAGTACGTGGTATTCCCCAACATGGGCTCCCTCAAAGAACTGGATCTCCAGAAGCTGGTGAACGAGTTGGGCACCAATGCGCCCTTCTTCCTCCAGGCTGTGAACTTTGCCTTGTTCTTGTGGAGTTCGGCAGACAAGTGGAGGAGGGTACTGCCTCCGAACTTGGATGCGACGGTCAAGGAGCGCTGGTTTGCGCCACTTAAGGATGCGGTCGCGAAGGTGAAAAAGGCCGTGGACAGCGGAGAGATTGAGGGCCAAGAGTTGGGGTCGCTGCAGTTCGACTTGGATGTGTTGGGAGAACGGCTAAGTCGGTTGGAGGCGGCCGAGGGCTTTGCTGTTGCGAAGTAGACGTCTAGGATGAATTTGATGTACAGAAAAGCATGGCTTCAGCAGGAGGAGAGACGAATTTATAGGACGTTTTAACGGGTATGGATGGGAGGACACGATGAATCAAGGGTGGAGTTTGTCGGTTCTACGAAAGTCAAGCGAAGTAATTGTCTGCTTATACTGTTAATAAGTATGTGCTCGTGTATCTGGCTGTTACGCGCCGAATGGTCGCAAGGGACCAAGCAATGGAGTTATCGTATAACCTGCTATCATCTTTGCCTTTGTGAACCTTTACGCCGTGCGACTTAGTGGTGATATGATAAGTGAATTCAGGGGCCGCAAATGGGGGTGACGGCATTGACGAGACAAAGTGCACAGACCACCTCTTTGCCGGCCAGCCGATGAACCAAATTAGGTTTAGCGCAGGTCCCCGGCAGCTGACTCCGCACAAGACACAAAAATCCACCATCCACTGCAACAAAATCCTTTCCTGATCTCTTCGTTCAAGTCGACAGACGCAACATAGCATACCTATAGAAGAAATTCTACAGGAAGACGGCCAAGATGTCCAAGATTTCCGTCGGTACGTTTTCAAAATTACCGGGAATCGTTTTTTCTCAAAATGACGACACTGAAATGACAAAATCGCTGATTATTTTGACTCTCGACAGCCGCTGTGCGTCAGCACGTTACTGACCTTCTTGAGTACTCTAACGAGACCAAGAAGCGCAACTTCCTCGAGACCGTCGAGCTCCAGATCGGCCTCAAGAACTATGATCCCCAGCGTGACAAGCGTTTCTCTGGCACCATCCGCCTGCCCAGCATCCCCCGCCCCAACATGAGCATCTGCATTCTCGGTGACCAGCACGATATCGACCGTGCCAAGCACGGCGGTGTTGACGCCATGTCCGTCGACGATCTCAAGAAGCTCAACAAGAACAAGAAGCTTATCAAGAAGCTTGCTCGCAAGTACGATGCCTTCGTTGCCTCCGAGGCCCTCATCAAGCAGATCCCCCGTCTGCTCGGTCCCGGTCTTTCCAAGGGTATGTTTTTTCTCGAGTCCCCGATTGACCTGAGATTCAAAACGCTAACGGCATCATCACTACAGCTGGCAAGTTCCCCACCCCCGTCTCCCACTCCGATGACCTTACCGGCAAGCTCAACGAGGTCAAGTCCACCATCAAGTTCCAGCTCAAGAAGGTTCTCTGCATGGGTGTCGCCGTCGGCAACGTTGGCATGACCCAGGAGCAGCTCGTTGGTAACATCATGTTGGCCATCAACTACCTCGTCTCCCTCCTCAAGAAGGGCTGGCAGAACGTTGGTAGCCTTACCATCAAGGCTACCATGTCTCCCCCCAAGCGCCTCTACTAAATGTGGTATCGTCTGCTAAGGCGGCGATTACTCGTTTCTTGTATGTTGGGGTACAGTTACTAGTCACCCTTTGATTAGGTCATACTGGTTTCTGTAATTGGGCAGCTGCGAGAGATGATGGGTGTCGCTGTTGGACGGTCTACATGAGGAGTTCCGTAGTTCTGAAGGGTTAAAATCTAAAGGAATTGCGGTCCATATTTGGTTCTTTTGCTTCTGTGCTATGTGAATTGCCCGGTGATTTGTATGATGATGCTTTTGACGGGAATGTTAGCGGCGCATCTGCGACAGCATTCGGTTTCAACTGACAACAAACCCCACAGTATCCGGGCTGCCGGGGATATGATCTGGAGGCATCTCCTCGAGGGGATATCGTGGTTAAAGATCGCATTTTGTTACATCGCGGCAACAAAGATTGAATTACTCATCAACAGCACCACGTCCACATCACCGGGTTTCCGATCGCTGTGCTGGCGCGAGTTTTGCCCCGCTGTGCCCCCGCCCCGCCCGAGGTATTGGAAATCCGGCATCACATTACTCGTTAGGTCATGGACGTCAATCGCGACCTCGGTGGTTGATGACGAATCAACCCGTCTTTGCCTCTTATGCCTTAGTGAAATTCTTTCGCTTGAACACTCATCCGCTCAAAAACGTCTCAAGCCCAAACCCGTCTTAAAATCACCACCTGTTCATGTCGTCTTGTTTCTCCAGTGTCGGGACCTTACCTAAACACCTGCACCGCATACATACCTACATACTGTCAACTCATCTGGCATCCCACTCTCAACCCCATCACCACTACATGACCAGCACCACAACCAGCACCACGACCACCATCAACAACAACCTCAACTTCACCTACCAAACCAAAACCATACTCACCAACCAACCATCCACAATGCCCCCACCAGCCCTCCCAATCCTCCCCTACCTTTCCCACGAATCCCCCAACACTCCCCCCTCCGCTCTCACCCGCAAATTCGGTCCCGAAACAGCCAACTACTTCTCCGGCTCCCCCTTGAACCGCTTGTCATGGCTCCGATCCGACCACCTTTTTCTCCGCGCCGCTTTTTCCCATGCTTCGGCCAAGTTTCTGTTGATGAATAACCTGGGTCCATTGGTGGAGAGTAAGCAGGAGGAGGGGAGGTTGGGGTTTGCGGGACCGGAAGATGTGAGGGGATTGTTGGGTGGGGAAGAGGAAGTTTTCAAGAGTGAGGAGGAAGTTGTGGGTGGGTTTGATAGTGAGGCGGCAGGGGGAGAGAGGGTGGTGGTGTTTTTGGGGGTGGATCTTTTGGATGAGAAGCAGGAAGCAAAGGGGGATGTGTTTGCGTGGAAGGATTTCCGGGGGACGCCGTATTTTGCTGTTGATGTTACGCCTCGTGAAGGTGAGGGGGAAGGAAAAGCAAAGGCGGAGGAGCTGATTAAGAAGATGGAGGAGAAGGGACATGCGTTTTTGAGTGCTAGTCCTAGGGGGATGGGGTTGGAGGCTGGACATGGTGAGTTCTACTTCTCTACGATCCTATCAGGACTGTTAAAAGGGTGTGAATACTGATGAGAATAATAGCTGCCATGTACGGCCAAGCCCGCGCCCTAATCGACTGGAACGCCCGCAACCCCTTCTGCGCTCAATGCGGCCAGCGCACCATCTCCGTCCACGCCGGCACCAAGCGCGTATGTCCCCCGACGGACAAGGGGAAGGACCGGCTACCGTGCGCCACCCGGGGCACCGTCTCGAACCTGTCCTTCCCGCGAACCGACCCGACCGTGATCATGGCCATCGTCAGCGCCGACGGCACCAAGGTTTTGCTGGGGCGCAACCGGCGCTGGCCTCAGTATTGGTACAGCACCCTCGCCGGGTTCCAGGAACCGGGAGAGTCGATCGAGGAGGCAGTCCGCCGCGAGGTCTGGGAGGAGAGTGGTGTCACAGTTGGACGGGTGGTGCTGCATAGCTCGCAGCCGTGGCCGTTCCCGGCTAGCTTGATGATTGGAGCTATTGGACAGGCGATGCCCGGTGGTGGAGAGAAGATCTTCTTGGGTCATGATGCGGAGCTGGAGGATGCGAAGTGGTTCCCGCTGGAGGAGGTCAAGGAGGCGCTGCTTAAGGGGGCGAGTAACATGGGGGAGTCGGCGCCGGAGGGATACGTGGAGGGTGCGTTGAGATTGCCGCCGCAGACTGCTATTGCGAATAGGTTGGTCAATGCGGTGGTGGAGGGGTGGTGGACTATGCCGAAGATTTGAAGTGGTGATTTGGAGGGTATCGAGAGCGAGTCTTTTATATAGATGATGATCTTTGCGTATATAGACTTTATGGATTCCTTGGGAACATGTAAGGGCTAGGCGGTTGTGTAGAATGGCGCTGGCATATCTTAACACGTTGCATTTTCTCAGCATGTCGACATCTCATAGTCTATATTGTCAAACAACGAAGCCCGACGATAGAAGTCGCAAACAGCAACATAAAGCTCCCACAACTTTTACGTTGAGTGAGAACGCAAGACAGATGGGCGACCTTCAACTAGAATCGACATTGTAACATTTGGGGTTCGCGTCTTTCCCAAACCGACATGCTCTTCTTCACGGAGCACCGCCATCGACGTCTGGACAGGGCGGTCACGACCACGTGTGCGAATGATCCTCTCCTTGACGAGAGGTTCTAAACACGATTCCACACACCGCACAACACAAGTCACCACGAGCAAGAGCTTCTTCCCCACGTCGTCCCCCTCAAGGAGCGAACATAGCGAAAAAGATTTGTGTAAAAAAAAAAAAAAAAAAAAAAATGTCGAAACCACCCCACGATCACGGACCTAGAATGTTCGACGTCCGCGACTAGTGTAAAGGGAAGAGATGGAGAAGCATTACTTTAGGAGGCCGGGAACGGAGGAAGACCCATCGGGAGTAATGGTACAAGAGTAACCCTCAGCAAGCCGCTATGCGGAGCCACCAGTATTAATGTAGTTAGTAAACAAGGCCACTCCCCAACACATGGCGGTGTAGAGAGAGCGTCCTTGCCACTGAAGAAAAAAAAAAGAGAAAGAGGAAGGGAAAAGGGGGGGGAAAAGTTTTCTTTTATGGGTGCGGGAAAGGTTGGGCGCTAGTGGGGCTAGGGCTTGGGGAGTTGTGGTGTTTGAGGTGGGGACAGTTGGTGGACAGCTGGCGGGGTGAAATTCTAGGTGGGGTGCTGGATTGGGAGGGTGCGATAAGATAGCGACGGTGGGACGCAGCGCGTACCTAGAATCTAGTGTAGAGCATGACCTGGTTCTTTGATACATACTCCATGAAACGACCGCTCATTGAAATCGAGAGGTTCTTAAAAGATCAAGGTAATGCTTCCTATTTGCTTTCAAGCGCGTGGTTGACCACTTTCTTTAGACTCATTCATCCGGCCTATCCACATCCGCATCCTCACCACCATCCTCACCATCGTGCTCCCCTCACAAGTAATAATCCACCCCCAACCCAATCCCCTTGCACTGCTGCACCTCCCTCCACCCATTCTCCAACCGACTAGGCCAATCCAACACCTTCAACTTGACTCCCGCTCTCCTGCTACTAGCCACCCACTCACCCCTCTGCACCTCCCTCCTCGTACTCTCAAAACCCCTCGCCCTTAAGAACCCTTCGTCAGGATTCGGATCTCCCGTCCGGATGAAGCTCGCAAAGCTATCCAGCACGAACTGCTCAAACGGAAGATCCTTCTCATCCCGCACCGGCAGCCCCTGTCTGGCCAAGTTGCCAAAGACATAGTACAGCTCGCCCGAGTGGCACCTTAGATACGGCTTGCTCGGGTCTCCGAACGGGTGCGACGCCGTCTTGGGAGGCTCGCACACGTCCAGGTTGGGCCAGCCGCCGGTCTGATAGGTCCGGTCGAACTCATAATAAAACACCCGCGAGAAGCGGTTGTTGGCCAGCCCTGCTTGCACGGTGGCTTGGTCGATGCAGCGGAAGATGCCGTCGGTTGCGAGGCGGGAGGAGGAGTTGAAGAGGGCGAGGGTGACATTGGGGGTTGGCGGGAGGGGGAAGAGGGATGGTGAGGCTAGGGAGGGCGAGAAGCCTTGCGAGAGCAGGTAGGCGGTTTGGTTGGTGGTGGACGGGTAGCTGATGAAGGGGGCGCCGTCGTCGTGGGTGATGCCCATCATGAGGTCGATGTTGCTGGGGCCGGCGGTGCGGGAGAGGTCGAGCTCGGGGGAGACGAGGTAGGCGCCGTCGACGACGAGGTAGCGGGCTGCGGTACCCGCGGTAAGCTTCTCAGCAGGGAGTTGACGCAGGCAGGCGACATCGGTGCAGTTGGTGGCGGTGAGAATGGCATTGCCGGCTGCGGTCATCTCCTCAACGATGGTGTAGTATCGGCTGTAGGTGGTGCCGTAGTTGATGCCGCCGAGGTTGCTCAACGGGATGGCGCCCTTGAACAAGCCCTTGGCCTTGGGGCTGGCCAGCAGTGCGCGAACGGAGCCAGCGCCGGCAGATTGCCCGAAGATGGTTACTTGATCGGGGTCACCGCCGAACTTGGCAATATTCTCGCGCACCCATTGCAGAGCGGTGACCTGGTCAGCGAGGCCATAGTTGCCGTTGGTCTTTCCATCCGCGAGCGCAAGGAAGCCAAGCGTGGAGAGGCGGTAGTTGATAGCAACAACCACCACGTCTCCTCGCGAAGCCAAGTTGCCGCCGTCGAAGGTTGAATCGGAAGAAGTTCCACTGGTGAAGGCACCGCCATGGATCCAAACAGCTACCGGCCTCAAATCCTTCTTCTTCTTGTTACCACCCTTACCCTTTCCTTTGTTTCCGCCATCGGCAGTAGCCGGGAGGTAAGGAGTCCAGACATTTAAAAACAGACAATCCTCACTCTGTCCTGCACCTCCACCGCCCTGCACGCATTGGCTACCGTACTCCAACCCACTCACCTCCTTCTGCTTCCCCTTTCCACTATCTCCACGGTACAGAGTAGAGTAAGTGAACCTCTCCGGCTTGGGAGCGTACCGCAGCCCTAGAAACCGGAAAGAAAGCCTATCCCGGAGCCCAGTCACCCTCTCATTGCCGTTCACCCCTTCCACACCAACCTGCCACTTCTCACTCTTGTCTTGTGCCTGGTTGTTGGAAAACGGCGCAGTCTGTGTGCACAAAACCGGATACTCCGCTGCCTTCCCTTTGCCACTCCTCACATCGGAGACAGAAATCCGGCCGGAAGGGGAAACGTCAATCACCCTCGGCACGGACGGGTTCTTCGACGAAGGCGCGATCCAGAAGCTTATTCCGAGCAATGAGGACTTCCCTGAGCGGTAAAGGAGGTAATCGAGGGTGGGCTTGATGGTTGATGTGGAAACGGCCTCGGGGGAATAGAGCGATTCGCCTAGGGAGGAACAGGCTTGAGAAGCTTGGGAGAAGGGGATCGAGTTGGAGAGGAGGAGGACGGAGGCATTGGCGGAGGGACTGGACGGGCCTGTAATTTGTCAGTGTCAAGTCTGGGCCCAAGTGGAAGAGTGAGTATACCTTGGAGGTCATTGTTGACAATGATAGTGAGATCGGAGTCGAGGGTGTTGGGAGAAGGTGAGCTGTTGCTAGCCGCTGCGGTGAGAGAGACCGAGGAGAGGAGGGTTGAGAGGATGGCTCCGCGGAGGTAAGAGGTGGTCACCATCTTGGCCCGCCTCTTCGCTGGCTTATCAAGGCGCGTACAACACAGGTGAGAGGAGAAAAGGAGGTGAGTGGAAAAGAGTAACCTCGTGGTTGTGCTAACGGGAACAAGCTTTCTTAAATACAACCGTCCCAGCTACCCGGATCACTGTCTTCCCCGATACGATCTACATCATCGTTACCGTCACCTCGTTCCAGGCCTAGACTATCAGAGAAGTAGTGTGGTTGAAATCTGGGGAAATAACCCGGGGTAAACCGACCTGCCACAGTCGTAGCCGGTCACCCGGTGAAGCTATCGTGGGTCATCCTGCCGGGAGGGCCAAATCCAGGTAAAGTCGGTCAGTTGAAATTCTGGAACTCCTCACTTACAACTACCGAGCCACCTTAATGACGAAGGACGAAGTGACATTGGGGTCAAAGCTCGTGTGTTTTTAGCCTAAACAATTCTCCCTGTTTTCCTCCTCCTTCCTCCGCAGCTCGATTTGGGGAAGACGAACGAGAAGGAGGAAAGTTGGGGAAATGTACCCGCTTTCCCAACCGAGGCCATTGGGAACGGCACGTGAGGGGAGAGAGAACAGCGGCGCCGTCCCGAGATGCCCGAGAGCTTTGTGTTGTGTGCAGAAAGGACCTTCCGGGTCGAAGGTACAAGGTGCCGTGTCGGTCCCGGTGCTGGATGTGCGGTTGGTGTTTGCCCAGATTCTCGACGACAACGGCGAAAAAAAACCATATCTAGATGCCTGCCGAATCTAGATGTTGAGAGCATTACTTTGCCATCGGCAAGTTGTCTCTCAACCGCATCGGAGGCAAGACATCACTCATACCGCCAATCAGCTAAATATCTGAGAAGTTATTGGTGGCGCTCCTTGACTCAATTGGGTAGTTATAGCGACATGCATCGCTAGATCCGGGAGGGGTGAAGCCACTGGTGAAAGGCTGGTTTCGAAGTGGTGAAAGTCATCCTCAACTTCAGTGAGGGAGTGGGCGATATTTGTCTAAGGCGATTGACTGTGCCAGGAAAGGGGTCAAATTCCTCATATCAATGATTGTCAACATCGGTCAGACCAACTGGACTGACTGGAATATGACGAAAGGCAAAGAGTTCTGTGCCGCACCGCAAAACGCATCCCCAAGGCCCAGCAGAAGGAGAAATGGAAGGCTTCTTCCTTCTCGGCGCTTATACCTTGTATGCCACCGAGCAACACCCGTCTTGCGGTGCACAACATGGCTGATGGTGCACACAAATCTAGTCAGCCGCACTTTCAAGGAGGACAAACAGCGGGTTGGCGAGATGGTTATTCAGAATACATTTTCGCTAAGACATCATCTCTAACTCATCGTCTTCGGCAGAGCACAATCGAGGGAACCTTATCATTTCAAGTTCAAGGTTTTGATGCGCTCGCTGGATCGGTTGCCCTGGACGAGGAAGCGTAGGCGCGGCAAAGCACTCGTGCCATTGGTAACCGTTCAGCGCTTGTTACACCTTTAGTGATCCACTAACACCCTACTGGTTAGGTACATAGCATTTGAGGCAAGGAAGTGCGAAGCTCTTTTTGCTGGTGCCTGTGGTAGGATCGTGTAGTGGGCCGTTTTTGGTCTTCAAGGCGAATCCGGCGTTCTTGATGCCTAAACCACAACGATACACATAGTCGGAAAAAACAATTGTCGAGTGAAGGAGTCCTTTTCGAATATCAATAGGTGAATCCTATGTCAGCACCATGGTCAAATACCGGAAAGATCACCAACCAGAGAGACACGAAGCCGGCAGTGTGACCTCCTTGTTGTGTAAGCTGACTCCTGAACCACAATCAATGTAACCAAAACATGAACTGGGCCTCAGTGAGCCCTGCAAGGAGGATTGAATAGCGGGGTCGACCAAAGAAGCTTGTTATGATAGGCCCTGGTCAGTACCACGTTTTGTCCACAATTTCGGAGTGGCTGTTGAGAGTGGAAATGGGTGCAGTAGCTCAAGCGCCCACTCAGCCACACGATATGTCGCGGTCTACCGTCACTGCCTGTCTACTATGTACAACCGAAATGGTTGTAGTAGATCCTCAGACTTTCCGCCTGTCCTTTGCATTCACTTCCTTGAGCCCTGAGGATCTCTTTCTTTCCCTTTCCCATGCATCCATCTTTCTGTCTCCGAACAATCTCAAATAGTCTTTCATTTTTGAAGAATGAAGCAAAGCCGATAGCATCCAGTTCCTGGCTTGGCGACACCAGCGAGATTACCTGCATAGTTGACGATCACTCTGAGTCTGTGTCACGAACAGCAACAACAACATCAACCCTACCTCCCCAGAAAAATGGAAGACAAATCCACCCGGGCGGCCGCGAACGCCCCCGAGCTAGCAGCCTGGGAACATACTCCCTACCAAGGCATCGAACTAGCTCCCTCTCCTCAACAACATCAACCTCATCCTCCTTCCTCATTACGACAACATCACCCAGAAGGCCAACCAGGCCTAGAACCCGCTCCCCATTCCACCCTCGAAGTCAGCCCTCACCAAGTCCAAGACGATAAGCTATCCTCCTATGATCCAACGTCCACTATCTCGAGCACCTCCCCATACTCAACATACGTCCTCCCCCAGCCGTACGGATATTCACAACATGGGAATATTGGGTCGGTGCCCGGAACAAGTACGGTTGCTGGGTCGAGCGCAGCCGGCGGGGTAGGTGATAAGGAAGCTGGTAATGGTGACGGGGATGACAACGGGAAAAATAAGCGGTACTGTTTTGGTCTGGGGACTAAGAGACAGGTGGCTTGGTCGTTGTTGGCGATTGGGATCTTTTTGATTGTGGTTGGAGTCGCGGTGGGTGTGGGGGTGGGTGTTAGTGCTGGGAAGGGGGGTGGGAAGAAGTCTGGGAATAGGTGAGTTTTTTTTTTTCATTCAAGTCGATGTGGGTTGAGGTTGGAGGGAGGGAGGTTGTAGATTGGACGGCCGGGATGAGTTCGGGGGTGACTTACTCCACCTCTCCGGTCTTAGCCTCCGGGCCGGACCCGGGATTGTGGAGTCCACATCCCCGTCCCCGTTCCGTCTCCGGCTGTCCCGTTCGACCACTTCACGTCCCCTTCCCCCTTCCCTCTCTACCCCCCAACTTGTTTTCCGGTCCATCACTAACAGCATTTCCCTCAGCTCAACACCAACCCCAACATCAACCACCTCCCACCCCTCCTGGACACACACAGCCAACCTCCCCCCACCCACCGCCTACGCCACCATCACCCCATCAACATCCATCATCTGCCCCTCGAACAACCTCACCTTATATACGCCCTCAAACGAGACCATCACATCCCCCTCCAGCCGGGGGAAGGGCTACCTCCTGCTCTGTGACCGGGACTACAACTCCCTAGCGGGCGCCAAGGAGATCACGAACCGGGAGGCCGATTCGATCGAGACGTGCATTGATCGGTGCGCCGAGGTGGATAATTGTGTGGGCGCCGGTTGGGGAAATTATGATGGGAAGTCAATTTGTTGGTTGAAGAGTCGGCTGGGAAGACCCGGCTGGACGCCGGGATGGTATATGGCGGTTAGGGAGGATGCGGTTTTGCATGATGGGAGTGAGGGGGGGTTGACGGGAGATACGGAGACGGGGTGAGACTGAGGCTTTGGGGTTTTGAGAATCGGGTTGGATTGGTTTCTGGATGGTACTTGGGAGTTTAGAAGGATTGGGAGTAGGATTTGGCTGGGATGGGAGCATGCTGGTTTGGTAACGTTGAAGGATGATCTCAGTCTCCTGGCACGGGGAGAAAGAATAACTGGCTTGCATTGTGCCTGAAAACTGAGGATGAGAAGGAATGAACACTCACAGCTGGATACCCCTTTTTCCAAGCAACTTCTACTCACAGGACGTGGCCGAAAGTCCATTGTTGATAGAAAGAAAAGCGTTTACGTTTCATTCTCGATGAGTACAATATCCACTTAGGGCTCATCAATAACCTATCTAAGCCAGAGAACTGGAGAAGATCATGCGAGGTTCAACATATGTTATCTTCGTTCATTATACAGTATGTAAAGCTAGCAAGTAAGTCTCCATCTGCTAATTCGCTCCATAGATATCTTGTCAAACATAAAAGCAAAAAAAAAAGGCTGTCGCTCAAAATACAACCTGCCAAACTTCAGCCCCTATTCACCACATACCTCTACCCACCTATCGACGAATTACAACTCACTCACTTCTTCAACTTCAGCACCACCCAAGCAGCCAACCTCCACCCAACAATAATACAAAACATAATCCCAATATCCCTCCCCTGCTTGCCCGGCTTATACCCATACTGATCCAACACGCCCTGTCCTCTAATCAGGCACTGATCCGCCAAGTCCGTCTGGAACATGCACTGACAATCGCCCCCCTTAACACCCGTCATCCCCTCCGGCAGTTTCCCACAGGTATACACCCGATCCTTGAACTCGTTAATCATCATGTTCTCAAACACATACTTCTGGTAATCCCAATAATGGAAAACGTATTTGTAAAACACGTTCAAGATCGTAGGCTGGACCATGAACCCATCGACGCTCATCCACAGGCCGTTGGCAAAGGCCACCAACGCAAGGGAAATAACGAAGGATGGGAAGAGCGAGGACATAAACACCACTAGACCTTCAGCTGCAAGCAGGTCGCAGAAGAGCCAGAAGACCCAGGTGAAGAAGGCGGTCGCCGTGGGCTGGAAGTTGACGAGCCAGTAGGAGATGACGGAGAAGAGCAACGAAAAAAGAAAGAGGTAGGGGATGCCGATGAGGAAGTTGGAGATGATCAGGGCCGTGGGGCCGTACAGCCCGTTGCGACGTTCTTTGATGTATTGGAAGTAGTCTTCTAGCCAGGCGGGGCAGTAGGCGACGGCCATGAAGGACATGAAGGCGCAGCCGCTGTTTGGTTGGTGACAAACAGGCTTGTTAGCGGGTTGCTTGCTTGTCATAAAACGGGTAAAAGAAAACGGACAAGACTTACAAGAACAGAGCGTTGATGAAAGGAATGATAGACTCTTGAGCAGCATCCAATCTCACCCACACAGTACCGACCATGATGGCGAAGCCGAAGTACATTGCCGCCCTGATACCATACGCCACCACGTCGCGATAACTCTTGACGAAACTCCGATGGAGTAGTGTTACCGTACTGCTGACCAGGCCCGGCTTCGTTCCTTGTCCGACGATGTTGACTTTTTCACCTCCTCTTGCTTCCGCCTCCGCTACGGCAGCAGTTAACTGTTTCGATTTCTCGGACCCTTGCCAAGCAGTCTGCATGTCATCCAAAGCCTTGGTTGCCTCCTCACGCTCGGAAGCAAAGTCAATGTTGACCAAGTCTAGCAGGAACTCGGCCGGGTTGACGTGCAATGGCACCTCATGCCCCAAGGACTCGTAGTGCTCCGTGACGCCCGCAACAGGACCGAAGTAGTGCGTCTTACCAGCGGAGAGGAGCATGAGTTTATCGAAGAGATTGAAAGTTGCCGTGGAAGGTTGGTGAATCGAAGCAATGACGATTAACTGTTTACGTTTCTGTTAGCCACGACTTCCCTGACCAAGTATTAACACTGGAAGGAGACTCACATTATTCCTCCTCGCAACTCCCTTCAAATACTTTACCACCTCCCACCCGGCCTTACTATCCAACCCACTCGTCGGCTCATCCAAGAACAGGATCCTCGGACTGGTAATCAGCTGACTCGCGACGCCCACCCTCCTCTTCTGGCCACCACTGACCCCCTTGCGAATCGGCGTACCGATCAGCGTGTCCTTTTGCTCTCGCAATCCAAAAGCATCTAGTAACCCTTCAATCCTGGCAATCCTCTCCTTCTTGGGGAGAACCTTGGCCGAGTTGGCCAGCCGCGAAGAAAAGTCGAGTGTCTCGCGCACTGTAAGCGAGCCGATCAGGTGGTCTTCTTGCTCGACGAAGCGGGTGATCTCGCGGAAGGTGGAGGTTGGAGTGGGTTGGCCATTGATCAGCACGGAGCCGGAGGTGGTGGTGCCGCCGCCGGAGGAGGAAGGGAGCGGGCGGGAGGCGAGGAAGTTGAGGAGGGAGGTTTTTCCACAGCCTGAGGGGCCCATGCAGGCTAGGATCTCGCCTGATGATAAGGGAAGAAAAGGAGGTGTTAGTGGATGGGGTATTGAGTACTGGGTGAAGATGGGGACTGAAAGACATACCAGCTTCTACGATACCCTCCACATTGTCGACAATGTTCTTTGGTTCCTTCGTCTCTCTGTCCTTGACTGTTACTGTGACACCCTTCCAGCTGATGCTCTTCACTGTCGTGTTAACGAGATGGGATTCGGCAACGGCATGTTGTTCGATGTCGATGCCTTCGACGATGGCATTCTTCCGCTCGACCTCGGTGCTGTTCCCGGAGGATGGGTTAGAGACACCCATTGTCGTTGGTGTTATTGATCAATGTGTACCTAGTGGAGGTGAGGTAGTAATGAAGTGTTGAAGCAACTCAAAACTCTTCAACCACGATATCCCAAATAGAACAACAAGACACAACAAAAACCTGACAAATCCAACTTTCTCCCACAAACACATTCCATCTCCGTGAGGGTTCCATCCCGAGCCTTATATGTACCGTCGAGCGTCCATACCTCACCACCACCCCTCCCCTTCCCTTCTCAGAGTACCTAAGGCTCTCAAGACAGGAAAGCCATGATACCAGGTAACCAACCCAATACAGCTTGCCTCTGCCACAAATCTCGCCGATCAGTGCAACTCCAAACAAAGACATCCATACAACCTACACGGTCCCCGGTACACGGAGTGTAATACCGCCCACAACTCACGGCACCTAAGGAAACATCGTAGGAGGGGGCCTCTAGGGGGGGGGGGGTGCCCATGCCCCATTGTCCATCTCCGACCATAAAGGGAAAGGGCACACTATCATGGTGCTTCTCATTGGTCGCAGCGCGCTTACAAGTTACATTCTCAGCCCTCTCAGGTACCCTCGTAGGTACCCTAGCGAGCCTAGCTATTCTACTGTACCGTGCTACGACCGTACGGCGCAGTAGTGTAGCTTTTCTGTTGCGGCACAGAGGATGGGAATGGAGATGACTTACATCCACCAACTAGTCCCCGGCCGCACACTGTCGTCAGCGCGTCGACATTCTTTCCGGGTACCCCTTGTTCCTTATTCCTTACTCCGTCGGGTTTGACAAGTTAGACAAAGTCCGACACGGCGCACGGGCGAACGCAACGCCTTGTGTTTTCTGTGAGTAAGAAAGGTTGTGAGACATTTGACGTGAGGTACCCGACACGACGAGGCGAGCCGGGTGAGGCAACTAATTTTTTTTTTCTTTCCTGCTTTCTGTACATACCGTACCGTGTATGTTTTTTCTCTTATCCCGTTTCGTTTCTGTGGTATAGGTAATGTCTCGGCTAGGGCTGAAGCAGTTCATGTTCTTTAGTGGCTGGTGGCATCCCTTCTCTCTTGCTTCCCCGAAAAATCACCTAAAAATCGTTCCACCGTCTGGGGTTGCTGTAAAGCCTCATCACCGGTGGTGACATTTGCTTGGGCGCCGCCAAATTCTCGAGAATGAACTGCCGTTCGCTCGCTTATTCGTAGGGAAAGAGAAGTTTGCTATGTATCGAAACAAGATGGCTTGCCTATGCCTTTCTTCTTTGGCTGATCTTGAAAAAAATACCCTGCATGCAGCTGGTAACTCCCTCAGATGAGGGCCAACGTTAGGTGCCAAGATTGCATTTTGCGTTTTGCATTTTGCATCATGAAAGTGGAAGGCGGAAGCAAGGCCGTTTCGTTTTCTTTCGTTCATCCAGTGTAGACGACGACGATCATTCAGCTGCGTCTGCTCACTGAAAGGAGCTGGTTAGTGTCGAGCAATGTGGGACTGACGACGGGTCAGACAGATCTCGCTCTCTCCCGTACTGTTGTTCCCCGAGCCATTCAAACCAGGATGCTGAATACACCTATCCCTTGAATAAAGAAACCTCTTCAGGGGCTGCATACCTACAGTATGCAGAGGGAAATATTTGGGGGCTTTTTCTTGGCTTAACTTGGCTTTGCCGATTCTCTTTGCTTTGGGTTCCCTCACTCTTTTTGTCTTTTAGCTTTCACATCAATCTGCAAGCGCCATCGTATGATCCAGTCCCCCTCTATACACGAAGCCTTGTTGAACAAACCTTGACGCTTGAACAAGGGGACAATAGAACACCGAAAGATCGGCGTTCAACTGTGTTGATTGGTATGTACATATATACCCAGACACTGCTGCAGTCGCGAAGTTTGACCTGTTGACTTGCGAGTCGGACCAAATCCGACCCAGGCACACCACCAGGCCCGGGCCCCGGAGTATCTACGACACTGTGGCATTGTCTTTTGCGGTCAGACTTGGTATGTAACAATATGGGCTGACCAGTTACCCGTTGAATGGTTGATGATCGAAAGGGAGGAATGCTGAACGATAGAGGTCCCCGAGGCTGGGATCTGTAACAACGGTTCAGGCGGGTTGCCGTGTTTGTTTGATCAGGATCCTTCTTTCTCGCCCCGGAGAGCAGATTAGGATGTTGTCGTCATCCGATCGATCAAGCGCTCTTCCTTCTTCCTTTCCCTTGTCTTGTGTCAGCTTGCCTTGTCCTGTGATGATGAAGATCGTGTTGTAGGCCGAAAGTCATGCTTTCCCCGGGAGTCGCGAGTCGAGCAGCACAAACTCTCAAGCTATATCTCACCAGGACGACGATTAAAGTCCAGGGTACATCAGGTTACATTCCCTTCTAAATCGCAGCCTGAAGCCTTACGAAGCTAGCTGTCAACAATGCTACCGCACGCCGGAAACAGGGCTTCTCGGGCCTGCCTAGCGCTCGGTTATTGGTGACGGGTGGTGATCGGCGCGAATCAAAAATCTCATGGTGCTGGCCAGCGTTATAAATGCCCATCATCAAGGTCGGGCACGAACCCCCATGACAGAAAATAAACTCCGTAAAAAGGACGGCAACTGGCCCCCTGTCTGGCTTTGGATTCCAATATGATCTCCATCCAGTTATATCAGCCCTACAGCAGAACTGGAGTTTCCTTGAAGCCGTCATACTTTGGGCATTGGAGAGCAGAAGAGTTCCCACCCAGTTCAACCATCGTGAAATTGCGACAGGCGGACAGCCAAACAGCCGTAGCAATTGTGCTTTGGCCTTTGACCGCCGCCAACAAAGCGTACTACATAAGACGTATTTAGCACTTCTGGGGTCTCCGAATGTTACAATATTCGAGATAGTGCTTCGCTTGTGGTTCACAGCACAAAAAAAATGGGTTACATTGGCGGTTGAGTATACCTAGCCGAGCGTGCTGTGCCGCTGAAGTTGACGGCGACTGAGTGGCGAGCTGGTGTTGCGCTAGGGGTTCATGGCTGCGTTGGTATGTCCTTGAGAGGCACAGGTAGGCCGGCGTGGTAGATAGGTGCGTTACGCCAAGTGGATGGATGTCGCCGATGATCTTTCATTTGAAGCTTGAAAAAAAGGCTCGGGGTTTAGAGAAATGGAAAGATTGGGTTGATGAGGCTCTCGCTGGGTAAGAAGTGGGTGTGGTGTGCGATGCGATGGTCGGATGCGGTTAATCATGTCGAACGTCGGCGACATCCAAAGATCAATATCACCCAAGACACTCACTGGTTCAGCCCACCACGTTGTCTCTTCAGCAAGACATCCCCATTTCAACCTTTTAACTCCGATACGGTCGGTCCAAGGTGATGGGTGCGTATCACAAACCCTCCCACTCTTCCAGATTGCAGCAACCAGATCCCGTACGGCGAAGGCGGCTGCTGACAACCATGTGTCCATGTGTCCCGTGTGTCTGTTTCTCCATGTGGGTGGTCGCCGGGTCTGCTGCGCCGTAAGGTTGGTTCCACGGAAGCACGAAAGGGGATGGTGAAGTGAAGTGCCACTCGCTCTGTCCGTCATCGGTAGCCTCGTAACCGAACGTAACCCAGTCCCGGTCTCTTGCTCAGCTACGCTGATACCGTCGAGAGGTATCCCCGGACGGACTCAAAATTCGGCGAGCAGATCCGTGGTTTCATGTATCTTCTTTTAGACCTTTGAGGTTGTGCTCGCTATGGATTTCGGTGTTCTAGATGTTCGCTACGTAGCGTAGACGGGGGCGAGTTTACGCTAGTAACCCAACGAACGAACGAACGATCTTAAGGTCTAAGCGAGTGGCAAGTGGTGGTACTTTAGGTCCCCGACGTGACCTCGTGTTCACGGACGCATAAGGTGTCCGTTGTCGCCGTCTAGTTCGGCGAGGGGACCGAGATGTTTTATGTTTTAGACATAGTGGAGCGTACCATAACGATGATGGTTCCCGTAGTGTGTCATCAGGTTTCAGATGCAACGTAGATACTCTTCATCCTGAGAGATATTGAAGCCCGGGACAGACTTGAGGGAGTCAACTGCTTCGAATGTTTGTTAAGTCTTCGGCGAACTTGTTCGCGATGTTACCCAACGACGCTCTGACCTTTGACACCTCGACAACACAACTGGACAAGGGGCCACAGATGAACCCGAATCGCAACTAAGAGGAGTCTCCGCGGAATCATCGCCGACTTCCCAGGTTCCAGCCTTATGATCGGTCCAGCACCCCGGGATTGACCCCGTAGCATCGTTGTTCGGCGACGTCGTATATGTAGCATCCGCTGACATCGGAGCACGCGGGGATCTACATGCCCGCAATGACTCGCCGATATCCAATGGCAGAGTCCGGAGTCTGACCCTCTCAGCCCGGCGAGGAGCCCGAGGGGCAAAATTATCAGCGAATGGTTGGGTATCAGTTGAAACACTCGAAGGGGAACCACTTACTTGACCATCCGGGGACTTGGTAGCATCCTCACATCGAAGAGTGAACGCCGAAAGCCCCGTTTGAAAAGACCGATGACCAATGATGATATTTAGTAGAATATTTTTATGTAACCCAAAACTATAACCAAGCAACCAAGCGAGGCACTGCACTCTTTAAGGCGCACGCCCACGCACGCCCTTGTTGTCCTTGCCGTCGTTTTTTTTTTTTTAAAAAAAAAAATCCAAAACCCAGAGCTGACTATATAAAGTACAAGACCCTCCACCACCTGCTCCTCCTTTACCCTTCTTTACAAATACCCATGTCATTCATACCTCGCTCGACCTGAAATTCCCCGTTTCACTCTTCTCGAAGGCCCAAATCAAGACGCATTCACCTCGCAGGCTCCACTTACTCACTGAGCTTGAGTAACGCCGATTTGAGCAATCAGCCCTTGGTTGAATTCGTTCATGATGCTCTCGTCCGCCTGAATGGATGTCATCATCTGTTCCTGGGTATAGCCGACCCAGAAAGCCGGGGTGATCTGCTGTGCCTTCTTTTGGCGGTAGATCTCCTGCGCCACGCCCTTGACCTGGCCCCACGCCGTGTTGGCCGCCTTCCAGACCTTGCTGAGCTTGTTGAGGGCGCCGATGTTCAGCCGAATTTGCTGGCGGAGGTCGGCCTCATCTTCGATCATGTAGAGTGCCCACTTGGAGAGGTGGACGATTGAAGAGAGAGTCACAACGCAGGTGAAGAAGTGCGTATGGCTGGTCACGGGAACAGCTTGCGTGACCATCTTACTGATCTCACAGGCAGCCGTGACGGTGTGCTTGGTATGGGCGTTGTATTGATCGCCTGAGCGGACGGGCCTGTGAGGCGCGCAAGAATTGACAGCTTGGACTGGCGAAGAATCAAGCTGGGAAAGAGGCTGGTGGAGCATAATGGTGCACCTGTTGGTTGTGAAGGGCATCAGTACATATTTTCCTGAACATCCCTTTCTCGGAATTCGTGCAGTGATGACTTACGCATGGGTGATAAAGTGTGCTTGGAACATCATCTCATCAAGCTGGCAATTCTTATCGAGATCATCCCTCTTGTTATCCGGAAGATGCATTCTCCAGTTGGACAGATGCGCCTCCATCTTGTCCACCTCTGCCGCATCCGGGAACATGACGTTCGGCATCCGCATCAACCTGCCCAGATTTCTGGCTGCCGCAACACGATACGCAAATGATGAGAATTCTCGGTCTTCGTCCTGGAACTCCTTGTCGTCAAAGTCCTCAAGACTCATCGGTGAAGGGATGCACTGGAAACAGTCTCAGGTTAGTCAACTTTGAAACATCGGTATCACATTGCTGGGAAAACAAATACCCCTTGGTGGTACTCCTCCTCCTCGCAGGGAAGGCCAACGTCGGTCATGATGTCAAACAACAGGAAGTTGGTCACCCGGTGAACACCAGCAATCATGCCATCGCAGACATAGAGATCCCACCAGGTTCGCCGCCAACTTTCCTCTATGATCGGATCGCCTCGGCCATGCATCACGGCAAATTCCCGCTTGTTAAGGTCAATCTCAATGGCATATCTTTCACAAATAGCAAGGAGTTCCCGAGCTCTTGCTTGCTCGCAACTGCCGTCCAAGCCAATGATGATAAGCAGGAGCGCCTGGATCAAGAATCCGTCCTTGCGCACACCCTGGGCGTAGCATAGCTGAATGGCTTCATCCAGAAATCTTGCCTTGGCAGGGCCTGCATCAACGTAGAGTGAACCAATATATCTCATGGCGGCCATCAGTACCGGAAGGTTTGGCTCTGAGTTACTCTTAAGCAATTCAAGCAAGTTCCTCTTGGGCAAGACGAACGGATGACCGGCGTGGAAATAGTGGTAGAAAGCCTCGAAACAACGCTCTGGCAAAGTTGCTGCCGGGGGCTGAATGGGCGGAGCGGCCTGTGTCGCCAATGCCATAGCGGTGCTATCCATCATATAGTTGTTCCTGTAGACTGGGATGCTCGCGACTGAGGGGGTTGACGGGTAGGAGAGCTGCGACTGGTCCGGCAGAACGATGGAAGGGTTGAAGGCATGAACGGAGGGCGTGGCCATGGTAATAGGCGCATGTCCCAACATCATGGGGCAGCTGTCAGGAGTAGTTCCCGAGTAAGGGGGCGATGAGGACGCATGCCGCTTGTTGGGATTGGCGCCGGGAGTAGGGTTATTGGGGTTTCTGCGAGGGCCCTTGTACCCACGGCGCGAGGCAACATAGGCGCACTCAGCGACGATGCCGGTCGCGGTGCAACGGCCACACGGGTGACTTCCATCGCATCTGAGATGTTTGGTACGCTACATACGGCCAAGTTTTGTTAGCGCACATGCCACCACTTTTTCAAGAAACAATATTGTGATCTGGAATGGCAAACTCACACAGGGGAGACAGGCCGCTGGAACGGAAGGAGGAGGTGCCGATGGCTGCGATGTCGTCGTAGCCACCGACCCGTTCCGGACGGTGCCCGAGGAGGTCACCGTCCCCGGGCTGTCGCTGGACACCGCGGGCGAACTGCTACTGGAGGCGCCGTTGCAGTGTGGAGCTTCTGGCGAGAAGGGCTCCATCGTCGGCAATCCGTCTGGCTAAATTCAGAGTAAAATCGGCGATGTTGGGTCGTGCTTGCTGGTGCGTCTCGTGCTAGCCAAAGGACGAGTCGACGCGATGGGGTGGGAGCCGATGTGGCGAGCTGAGAGATCGAACGATGGACGTGTTTTGGTTCGGGTCGGGTAGTGATATTTGCAGCAAAATCGAGGGTTAGGCCAAGCTCAGGTCAACGATGTACCGGCTGCTAGCTTGGCTGTATAGACGCTGGTTCGGGTTGTCTTGGCCTGATGGGACCATCCGTCGCCCGCTAGGACTGCAATATGGTGACAGCCCCAGGGCCCGCGAAATTGGATGATCGATATAGCGTAACGCGGTTTCCTCGAGCACGTCCCGAGGACAGAAACCGAGCAAGGATGTGTTGGAGTTGAAGAAGGTCTTTTGGAGTGGACGCGCCTGAAGGAAGTTGGGTTGTTAGCATCTGGCTGGATCTAGGAAGGTCAGGTCCCTCGCCGGTTCCGACAACGTGGGTGCGTATGGAACTATGGGTATCTGCCGAAGCCTGTGGTCGCATCTTGACCTCAGTTGGCGTGCTCTGCCCTGTCCCTGCGCGGCGGAATCTCTAAACTCTGTCTGTTCGGGTATCTCCATTTTGTGGGGTAACTGCCTCAACGCCCCAGAAAAATCCCGCCACAGAAGGTCTGCCGGCCGAGTTGACACCGACCTACCACGGAACTAACTATCCGAATACACAGACATAAAACTCTGTTGGTAAGAATTCGAGTTGGTCCTTACCTTGCTGGCTGCTCGGCAAACTGGAAAACTGTCTCGGAGGACGGATCTCGTGTTTTTCTTCGATATAATACGGTACGTGGATTGTAGTACAAGGTCGGAGTTGAGGCTGAGGGGTTGCGTTGTTTCTCTGGGAGGACCCTGGGATTTGCGGGCAGGGGGCTTGAAGATAGAAAGGAGACAAAGAATCCAGAGAGGCCTGGCCTCATGCCCTGTTTATGTTTCCTTGGACAATTGACCGTTCAAGCCAGTTCAGAGATACGTTCAGAGAGGAAAAAGAAAGCAATCGGCATGTGCATGCATGCTTCAACCCCCTTTCAACCCATAGTCGAGTCAATGCCAAGTCCGAGATTCTTCAACTTCGAATCACGGCCTCGCCAGGAGCCAGGCCGTGGCCCGTGAAATCGACGGCTTGTTGGCCAAAGACAACTAGTGGGAACTAGTCTGGAGCCTGACTGAGCGAGTTTCCCTCTGGCGTCTGTTAACGGTTCGCAACGTTGAGAAAGAGGCGTGCATCCGGTCCTGCGCACCAATGTGCAAAGCGGAACAGTCAACGGTGCATACGCCTCGTTGACTATTTTCTTGTTGTTCTCTTTCTTTTTTCCGGACAACGGCGTCCCCGCGCCGAGGAAGAGAGGGCACAGAGAGGCTCAGAGGGTTGACGAAGATAAGGGTTCAAGCCTACCAACTGAAACTCAACAACTGGGCAGACGCGATTGGCTGAGCAGACCCGCCCTTGCAGGTCAAACAATGGCCGCTACAACGCTGGCGGATGAACAAAATGCAGACTCTCAGGGGGCTCGGTCTTGGCCGGTGATGATTGGAGGGTCCTCGAGGGGGTGTTTCGGAGAGGGAGGGAACAGTCTGGCAACTGGCACGCCTGGCACGCCAAACAAGCACTTTTGGCAGTTCCTCGTCGTCGCTGTCCCGTGTTCTGCAAAGATTAGCGAGAGAAGAAGGTCAAGTGACATGGATTCGGGAAGGATTCACGATTTCTAGAATTAGGCGTCTCGTGGTGGCCATGACCTGCATCGTTGCATGTGGTTGCAGTTCAAGGGGCCCCCTGGGGCTGCCCACGTTGCAAAACATCCGGAGGATGTGTCTGTCAACCTTTGGACCGCCATGCCCTTGGGCACCGGAGTCGGACGATGCCCAGCCCGCTGCACCGGTGCTTCCGTGCTCCCACCTTCCGTGGAGCAGAGAACGTGTAGGCGTGTAGACCCACGGACCCGGCCGTCGGACCGTGACTCTGACCCAACGGTGGCGGACTGGCGGGAGGGGCCGAGCCTAGTGTGGGCGACTCCGAGGTCTTGGGCGGTTGAGGAGGGGATGTCCCAACTGCCACCACCATTTGCGATTCATGAACGATCATATGGTTGGAAGTTTCATCAGGAGGCATGGTCATGTCATCGAGGGGCCGTAAGTACGGTGAGGTGTAACTTAGTGATTGTGCGTATGTTTCTCCATGAAAGGTTCGATTATAAACTATGGGAACGTGCCGCGAAAACTCATTGTAGGTTGTTGTTTCTCGACAGTGGTTTGAAGTGGTGGCGGGGCGCCCTGAGATGCCAGCCACAACATCTTGAGTGTTAGTGTAAGTATCCTGATACCCGAGTATCTCGACATTGGATGAAGGGAAGTGGACAACACAAAGTAGGTATACGTACCTCGTGGTGATCTTGGGAAGGCTTCTTCGTCAGGTTTTGACGGATGGGAAATGCAAACCCCATTCTCGCATTCTCCAGTCGCAAGTCCTGTAGCGGGAGGGGCGGTGCCTCTTGGTGGGATTCAGGGAACGCGGAGACAATGCCAGCTGAACTCTGAAGACCTCGCTGTGGGTGTACCACAGGGCACTCTAGGTAGACGACTGTGAAGTGCCCAATGCCATCATCATCACACCTTTCACCGAGATACATATGATACGTTCATGGGAATAGGTAGGAGATGCGGTGGATGAAACAAGCTACAGTAAGAATTTCATACGGTTTTGGTCCCTGATGGACGCGAGAAGGGGAATGCAAGTTTTCGAACTGTAGCTTGAATACCTAAAATCGAAACCGGTGGGGTACTGTACCCATTATATGATCCCCGTTTGTCATTTCGGTAATCTGGTCCCAACGGTATGGGACTTTTGTCACAGGTCCCCAGATTTTCTTTTGTGGCGATAATAATGAATTGACGATGTCGTGGAATATTTGGAGTCGTTCAGTTGATTGATGGAGAGGAGAAGAATTTACTTCCACCAAAAATGGGGATGTGAACTGAAGGCAAGAGCTGTCACAGTACACTATCTCGCATCGCCGACATGCACGGCATCTAGAGGTAATGTTAGGGCATGTTAGCATAGAATTGCACCTGCCCTTTGAAATCTTCAAACACCCGACCTTCATCTTACACGGAAGGTACGGGAATGGTTTGTCCGTCGCCGGCTCGAAGTTGATGGATGATGCTCCTTCCCAGCTTTTGACTTTCCCTTCACAAAATCGAACGAAATTGTCAAAAGGACAGCTGTGCACGAACCTCTTTGCGCCTTTCTCAGTTTCTTTTAGGCTCGGGCAATTGAGTTGGATTTCTTTTTAAGTTCACTCTTCAACTTCTTGCTGGATATGACGTGTGTGCTCACAGACTGGGCAGTTTTCAACCGTTGAGTCCCCCATCTCCGTGCCGACAAACATACCGGTAAAGCATCATGTTTTACTTTCCACTTGATTGACGGGTATCAGCAAGGTTTATGATGGGTTCCGACACCTCGTCTATGCGAATCACCTTGAGGTACTAACTCGGGACTCGACGCTTTCATCTCCATCAGCGCCATCTTGATGACTGAAATGCGGCTTAGCCAGGCTGCCCGAGTCGAACGGTTTCCATCATTCTTTTCAGTTCTGGGACGTCATTGCACCTCTATCTTCGCGCTTCGCCATACGGCATTTCCCTAGCGTGTTTCTTCGCCATCGCGGATCTTGAAACAGTGGGTTGGAGCCCGTTGACACCATCCATGGATGCTTGTGATTGGAGACAGTTGGCGATGGCTTGGCTATAGTGGGGGGGTGTCATTCGCTAGTGGAACATCATGTCTTGGTGGTGCTGCGGCCTCCCTTGGGGCTGAGGGGTTGGCAAATCTTGAACCGCTTCCTTTCATGTTGGCCATCTTGGTGGCTTTCAATTCGTGGTCATCTCTGGAGTTCATCCAATTTTCCTATCACCGAGAGTGTCTGGCCCTTCACCGAGGTCGAGGTCCGACGAAGCGGCCATTATCACGCATCTCAGGGCGCATCTTCACAAAGACTCTCAGCATCTCGTCCATTGAGATTATCCCGGATTGGGCTCCGACAAAACTTCATCCCGTCCATCCAAAAGAGAACAAGAACAGCCAAGTCTTCACTCTGACAAGATGGACCCAGTCTCGGCCGCAGGGCTGGCCATCAGCGTCGCCTCAATAGGATTGCAGGTGTATACCGGATGTGTCCAAGGCATCCAGCTCCTCATCACAGCCTTGAACATGCCAGAGGACTGCAAGTATCTCAACCTGCGGCTACGGATGGAACAACAGAGGCTCTTTGCATGGAGCGAAACATCGGGCTTGGTTGACCTTGACGGCAAGAACCAGAAAAGGATCCTTGAGTCCAACACCTTCATCCTCCATCGGCAAACTGTCCTTGACCTGCTGGTTCAAGTCGAGTGCTTGTTCAAGGAGTTCAAAGAACACCAAAAGAAGAACAAGTGTCTCCAGGTTGCTTCTGACCCCGACAATGTTCTATTGAACCCCGAACGCGATGCCGCCGAGGCAAACTTTCCCTTGCCTGAACGAAGAAGGAACTTCATCAAGAAAGCCATGGCAAGCCTCCGTGACACTTCCAAAGAGGTGACAACGAGGCTAAAGTGGGTAAGCTTTGACAAAGCAGCCTTTGAGCTGTTACTTTCGCGCTTTTCCGCCTTGAACGACAACATGACCAACATACTCGACGCTCGCATGCAAGTCGAGATCCATCATACCGTCCAGGACACCAACAGAGGGGTCCTCCAGCTGCATCATAAGATCGCTGATCTCTCAAGGCTCGTCATGGCACTAAACATCAAACTCGAAGCCAATTCTCCTACCACCCCCATCTCGCAAATGTCGGCAGAGCAAAGGCGAGCCAATGCTCAGGGGCTGCAGCTGCTTTCTCAGCTAGCCAAGTTCAAGGCCTTCAATGAGTCTATCGAGCCTGAAAAGAAGTCTACCCCCACTCCCTGGGATGAAGCGACGGCTATGTTCCTTGAACTGGGCAAGCCAAACAAACAAAAAGATCTCTTCCTCGACCGCTCCATGATACGGCTCGATCCCGATAACGAAGACTCGGACTTGCCAAGATGTGAAGCGACTCTCCAACTGCCAGGCGGTGCCCAGAAGAAGGTCTGGATAGAGTGGAAGGATTATGATCGTCAAAGGCCAGATGATCTTTCACCGCCCAAGAAAGTCATTTTCGAACGAGTCAGAAAGCTGGCGGCGCTTCTTAACCACACACCCAAGCCAGAAGAATTCCGAACCCCCCACTGTCTCGGCTTCTTTGACAAAGCGGCTGGCATCAACGGTGCGGAAGATGATGATGATATTCGCAATATGAGATTGGGTCTGGTGTTTGAGAGGCCACAAGAAGACGACTTACATATGTCTCTGCCACCAGTGTCGCTTCATGATCTGCTCGAGACAAGTCGCAAGCCTCGCGTTACGGATCGAATCAGGCTTGCCCATGCCATCAGCAACTGTCTTTTCTACCTTCATGCGGTCAACTGGCTGCACAAGGGGCTTCGAAGCCACAATATCATATTTTTCCGAACCAGCAGCGGTCATGTCGACTATTCCAAACCATTCCTCTCTGGTTTTGACTTTTCGAGGCCCGCTCGTGCTGACGAGGAGACGGATATCCCAGATGATGCCGAGCACAACCTATATCGACACCCTCTCGCCCAATCGACAGATCCAGAAGACCGCGAACGGTTCAAAAGAAGCTTCGACATCTACAGCTTGGGGGTTGTTCTTGTCGAAATAGCTCACTGGGCAACCATCGACACGGTCCTCGGCATCAATATCAACGAGGCCAGAGTAAGGCCCTCGATTGCACTAAAGGTGCGTGATAATCTGCTTGCTGAGGATAGCATTGCCGAGCTTGGGGCTACCATGGGAGAGATATATGAGCATGCTGCTCGTAAGTGCATTGCTGGTGGCCAGGAGCTGGGTCTGTCAGAAGGCGATGAAGAAACCAACGACGCAGTCGCTGCCCGACTCTCGATGGTGCTCCACGAAGATGTCGTCAAGCGACTGGGCGATATCCATGTGTAAAAAGGGATGAAGGACGGGAACGTACTGGCCACGCGAGTAAAAAACATAAATCTTTACACACGAACACTTTGGACAAAACAAAGAGGCTCAAACAATTACTCGACAATTTGCACAGTGGCCATCCGCACTTTTATACCTACAGAGGGAGATCTAGAAACCAAGCCGCCAATGCCGATCAACCAATAGGCGACCTAGAAATACTTCGGCATTTGGGTTCCTAGCGTCCCAAGAAATATGTTGGTGGCGTCGAACACTTGGAGAACTTTAAGCAAACAATGACGTTTCAACGCGCACTCCATAAACTGCAGAACCCGCAAAATTCGGACTTGAAAACATGAACCAAAGGAAAGTCGGCCCGGACCTGCGTAAATGGGTCTTTCACGTGGAAATTTGACGCTGCAGGGGGCTCAAACGTGAAAGCGAGAAATGCATCCTCGCTCCTTCTTTTCCCGCCAAGACATCGCCGGAGCTGGACTGTAACGTGAACCCATGCCGTTGGGTCGGGGTAGATTGGCTGTTGGTTGCTTTTTCCCTCCAGATCCTTTCATGCAGAAAATCCCATGTAGGATTCAACTTCCACAAGTCTCGAGCTCTATCACCCATCCTTTTCGGGTCCCAGACGGAACACAGTATACATCAACAGACAATCACGTTCAAGCGGCTCGGGCCCAATGAATATGCAGCAAACCAACAACAACCAAGTTGGGATGATGGGATCACAGAGAAGGGCGACTGCTTATGACAGTCGTTACGAGTGGGTCATGTAACATGCTCATGCAAAACACGCGTGACGTTTACCATCAGGAAAATGGACGGGGATCCAAATGGTGGCCAAGACGGACCGGAGACATGGTGCCATTATGCTGCTACGCGTACCAGCAGACCGGAATATGGAATAAATGAAGACAGAAAAACCCAAATGAAGGATCACGGAACCCCGCTCTGGGGTAGGTGCTCCCCCCATCGAGATAAGCATGTTGTCGGTCTTCTCTCGCCAGAGACAAGGGTCATCTCCTGGTAACCGGCCAAGCTGATGCAACCACGTCCCGTTCGTGTACCGCAAGTGAGCGCAGAAAGGAAAGACACGGCTTCTTCAGGTCCGTTATCCTGGGAATGGGTTGGTTAGGGTCCCCATGTGTTTCCCAACCGACTGGTTTTCCCCTCTCGTCTTGAGTTGAGGATGGCCCTTTCTGCTTGTTCCAAACATCCTGAGCCTACATCGTGCTTACATCATACATAAGCGTCGTGTAGCAATTGACAGACTTCACTATACGCCCTGACACTCGACGATGGCTTTACTCGACACCCTGCAAGCGAGTGACTCGGTCATCAAACTGAGTTTGTTTCTGGTATGTTGTTTTGCCTTTATTCACCGAAACCATCTCATCAGCGGATCATTGTTACGCAGAGTAGTGGGAGATCACTCCTTTCGTATGGTGGACTTGGGAACCTCATCTTTCCATCTAGCTAACCGTACTCTAGGCTATTTCGACCTCGCTTGCCTTCGTGATACAACGGATATTTTTCCATTCGCTGTCCAAATTCCCGGGACCATGGAGCAACGCAATATCTCCCCTGCCCGAAGTGCTTGCCATCGTGGCAGGAAGACAACATGCCTACCATAGGAGGTTACATGAGAAATACGGTTCGTCCAATGTTTCATCCACCGCTGAAATTCTTCCTGTTCCAGCAGTGACCATTCCCGCCACTCAATGCTCCTTCAATCCAAAGATGACGATCGTTGTTGAGAACCTTTGTAATTGACCATGACTACACGCAGGTCCTGTGGTTCGCGTCTCCCCCAATGAACTGATCTTCTGCGGCGCCGATGCCTGGGATGATATCTACGGGAACAAGGTGAGTGACTAAACATCCACGAACAGTAAAACCACCATCATACTCACCTCTTTTCAGCCCGGAAAGCCGGACATGGAGAAATCTCCTCTCCAAGCCGGCGGTCTCCCCCAACACATCCCCGCTCGCGCCCTCACTCTCGCGCCATGGAATGACCACGTCCGCCAGCGGAAGGCCTGGGCCTACGGCTTCAGTAACACTGCCCTCCTCGGTCAAGAGCCATTGATCCAAACGCACATCGACAAGCTGATCACCTCCCTGCATCGCCTAGCCGGCAAAACCGGCGAGGTCAAGGCTGTCGATATGGCTGCGTGGCTCACTTATACCACCTTCGACATTATCGGTGAGCTCTGCTTCGCCGAACCTTTCGGGTGTCTCGACAGTGGCGAGGCTGGCGAGTGGTCAACCAGCATCGTCAACATCGCCAACGCGGGCATGTACGACCAAGCCATGCGCCGACTTGCGGGAGTGGGGACGTGGTTGACGGGGTTCTTGGCCAAGAATCTGACGCCCAAGAAGTATACGGTGTGGAGACAGGCGCATTTCCTAAAGGCGAGAGAGAAGACGATGCGAAGACTGGCCGATATGGATCGTGAACACAAGGATTTTATTTACTACGTGTTGAGGAGCAACGAGGCCAAAGCGCTGTTGAGCGAGTTGGAGATTGTGATGAACACGGCTTTGTTTACGTGAGTTCTCTTGCCCCCTGAACACTAGACTTGGCGGGTTGGGCGCTAACAATACCAAACAAACAGTGCGGCAGGAAGCGACACCACGGCTACCATGCTAGCTGCTTGGACAAACTTGATGCTGCGGAACCGAGACAAGTACAAGAAACTCGTTGACGAAGTTCGTGGTATTTTCAAGTCTGCGAGTGAAATTAGCTGGGCGACCGTCAAGGACCTAACGTATCTGAACGCCGTCAACCAAGAAGTCCTGAGAATCTGCGCTCCCGTACCGACCAACCTCTGCCGCGTCGTACCTCCCGGTGGTGCTGTTATTGATGGACATCTAGTCCCAGGCGGAGTAAGTCATCTTCTTTCCCCCTTCCACCCTTTTTTCTCCCTATCACCAACTAATAACCCCCTAGACAACAGTCTCCCTCTCCCCCTGGGCCGCCACCCACCTCCCGCTCAACTTCTTCCGACCCCTCGACTTCCTCCCCGAGCGCTGGCTCTCCTACTCTTCCAACTCTTCCAACTCCTACAACTCTCCTGGCTCTACCAAATCCTCTCCCCCTGTATCGGAATTCACAACCGACAAACCCCACGCCTCCCAACCCTTCAGCCATGGGCCCCGCGGCTGCATCGGCAAAAACTTAACCAACATCGAGCAGAGGCTGATCATAGCTCATCTGGTCTGGCACTTTGACTTGGAAGTTCCAGAAGGACAAGAAGAACAGAAAGAAAATGAGAAGTGGGATCCAAAGGGCGATATGAAGGGGTTGAAGGCTTGGTTAGTTTGGCAGAAGCCGGCGCTGTGGGTGAGGTTGAGAGTTGTGGATCGTGAGGAGAATAGAAGGAAAGGGGGGGATTGGATGGTTAGGGATCGGTTTGTGGCGGAGGGGGTGGTTAATGGGGAGTGTTAGGATTTGACGGGGGGTCGTGGTGGGTTGAGAAAAGGAGGGAACGGGTTGTAAAAAAGGTTATTTGGTTCAGTTTTGGGTTGTCTTCGCTTCTTTGCTTGACCTTGTGGGGAAAGGCATTTTCTTGGTTGTTATCGAGTTGGATGCTTACATAACGTTCATCGAGTTCTTTTCTTTTCTTTTCTTCTTCTTGTTCTCCTTATTCGTCCTTCTGATTCTTCTTTGGGGTCTTTTGAAGTTCCCGATCCATTGCATACCTCCATTCGTGATCATCTTTCTTGCTCCTTCTCTTCCGAACACATTCTTCCCCATTCTTCACAACATGACTGCTATGAATGCTCTGTGCAAAGCTGCTGATGCTAACGATCATTATTTTCCTATTGTCACCCTTCTTATCTAAAAGCATCGTTTGCGTCGAGACCATAAGCTAGGGTCATCAATCAATCAGCACTCCTCGTTCATCAGTTCCCCTATTTCAAGATGCAGTTCCTAGTGTATGTAAATGAATCAGTCCTTACCCAATCCTTTGGAATCCTTGCCAAGCCAAGCACCCCAAGCACCCCAAACGACGCTGAGTAACCCAAGGTCCCATCCATTTGACAAAGCTTCCGACTTACATAGCTCCTTACCCAATCGGGTAGTCACAGCGACCTCACTCTTCCTACTGGCAGTCTGAGGTTGCTTGGGAATCTCTTACCCAATGTTTAGACATCGCTTAAAGATTCCGTTCCATGAGTTTGAAGGAGCGAGTGTTGAACACGGGAGTGGACTGAAATTTCATCGCGCTTTGACAGGCGGGTTATGCAAGGTGCTGAGTAAAGATGAGGTGAATGCTTGACAACTTGAGTAGCAATCTATCGTGATCCCCCATGAATTTGGGAAAGGGAAAGGGAAACCGGCGAATGAAAGGTTCCAGGGGAGGATCGTGTCACCCAGATTCTTAGCTGGAGATGGGTTCTTGAGGATGTATAAGAAGGATGCACGGCCTCGAGAAACGATACCGAAACGAGCAGCAACAGCAGCATCACTTCTACCATTTTCCCATCTCGACATCTGGAACGACATCGACCAACATGAAGTTCAGCATCGCGACTCTCTTTTCCGCTGCCTCTCTCCTGGCCGGCAGTGCCATGGCTGACAGTGAGCTCTCAAGATATATAACTCCCAAGAGATATGGAAGACACTGACTGACAAGTCCAGGCTACCCATGGGAGCGACTCGAAAAGAACAACTCCGTCCTTGTTATTCTCGATCTCCAAGAGGGTCTCTACCAACTTGCTCGCGACTGGGGTACTGTCTCCTTCCTCTACCACCTCTCTTCCCTTTCCCTTTCCTCCCCCTCTCCAAAAACCACTAACACCCCATCACCGCGACACACAGACGCAACCCTCTACAAACAAAGCATGATGGCCCACGCGTCTCTCGCAACCGTCTTCGACATCCCCGTCATCATGTCCACCTCCGCCGAGACCGGTTAGTCCTTTTCTTTCCCTTTCTCTTTCCACACCTTCCATCGTCCTCTCCTCAACTCGTCCTAACCCTCTCTTTTACTCCTCTCCTCATTCTCCCTCTTCTTCAAAGCATCACATCTCTAACCCGACACTGACTTCCTTAAAAATCAGGCCCCAACGGCCCCCTCCCCCACGAAATCCTCTCCCTCTACCCGTCCGCCCCCCTCATCAAACGCCAAGGCGAAGTAAACGCCTGGGACAACCCGTCCTTCCGATCCGCCATCCAGGCCACCAACCGCACCCAGATAATCCTAGCGGGTATCGTGACCGACGTGTGCACCGCCTTTTTAGCCCGCTCTTTACGGGCTGAGGGGTACTCAGTCTGGGCGAACCTGGAAGCGTCTGGCACCACGACGAAAGAAATCCGGGAAATTACCAATGATGCACTGATCAGGTCGGGGGTTAATGTGGTCAGTTTGTTTGCGATTGTGTGTGATTTGATGCGGGATTGGAGGAATACACCGGGCGCGAAGGAGTTGATTCCTTGGCTGGATCGGTATCTGCCGGCGTATGGGATGGTGGCGAGGGCGCATAAGGCGGCGGTGGAAGGGGGGGAGGTACAGGCGGGGGAGGATTTATTGGATGAGTAAAGGAAGATGGAGGATGAGGGGGAAGGGGAAAGAGGGGAAGGGGAGGGAGGAAGGGGAGGAAGGAAGGGGAGGAAGGAAGAGGAGGAAGGAAGGGGGGAAGAAGGACGGGAGCGGGAACGAGGAGAAAGAGGAGGTGTGGAGAGGTGGAGCGCGAGAAGAAAGAGAGGAGGGGAGGAAGGAACAGGTTGTGACGGGAGTTGTAGGACTGGATGGAGGTTGCAATGTGGACGGGATGTTTGGATACTGGCTTGGGAAGAAGATGCAAGGACCCGTGGAGGGAAGGAAGGTGCAATTTTGGAGTGCTTGTTGTATGTAGAAGTGATACAGCATTCCAAGATCAAACCCAAAAATAGCTTGCACTCCGCAACTTCCAGGTTTGCATATCCCAAACTCTGCATCGACTGCTAAGCTTCGACATGCTCAACGAGACAAAAGAGGTAGTGGGAAAAGTGCGAAGGAAATCATTTCGGGATCTGAAGGTCCAGATGGAATATCAACTTTTCACGAGACGGGGAGTGACTACATCTGGTGTTGAACATGGGCATTGACTCGATTCTGTATTGGTATATCAAGATGTGCCTAACATGCTGTTCATTTTATGTGTGTGCTTTACCCTATATATCTATGCCATGAGCAGTTTTGAAGAAATTGTGTAAAGGTAGTTATAAACCATGAACTCTACCCAAGGCGAGATATGCATTTAACAGCCACCTTGCTCTATGCTTAAGAGGAGGAAGCCAAATCCTTTTACTCCGTTTCATACAGGATCATCCCAGTCATAACATAACATCGTAACATCATATACCAAAACCAGGAAGTCCAAGAAACCTGCTCGCTTCCTTTTTGTGTGAACCCGCTTAAAAAAAAAAAAAAAAAAAAAAAGGACGTCCAACGCCGTCAACTAAGATATCCGAAGAGAGAAATACCAATTCGCAAAACAAATCCAAGCTGAGAGCTCGTAGAACCTTCTATCTAAATCCCAAATGCTTGCCTAGGTATCAAAAAAGAGACAAAAGAAATATGTCCACCAAGAAGAGAAGAGTCGTAAGTCGTTAAGAACCCCGTTCCCAAGAAGAAAAGCGCCCCTGTACAAAAACAACCAGAGAAAACAAAACCGGTATATCCTCCCGTTCCATCCTCAGTATGATACTGCTGATCTCATATCCAGCCTCCAAACTTTTCTAACTCAAAAATTTTTCTTTCCAGAAGTCCCAACCATTTGCTTTTCCCATCCAGTTCCCATTTTTCCTTTCCTTTGTACATTCGGCCACTGTCAACAAACAACTTCTATCATCCCCTCGTCCCCTGGTTTAAACTCCCTCAACTTCGTTGGCAGGATAGTCCTGAAGGTGACGCATCAGCGCCCCTGACAGTCTACTCCATAACCTCTGGTCCGGCGTCAATGCGCCGGAGTCTCAAGTAGGTCCATGGAGCCCATCAGACCTTGTCCACATCTCCTCATTCCGGGCACAACAATGGCTCATGGGCCGGCCTCAACTCGGCGCGGCGAGGTGGCTAGCCCGTCACAGCTTTGTGGCGGGGAATGGCCCAGTACCGTCCTTCGTTTGACGTTGACTGGTTCAAGTGACCTAGCACTTGAAGAGATCGTAGACACAAAGTCCAGGAGGCTATCTGCAGAAGGTTGGTTTGCAGTTTTCATTCTGACGGAATGTCTAATCGTTCAGTCAGTAAATGGTCCGTGGTTCTGTAGATGGAAATGGTCAACATACCATAATGTTTACATCTTCCAGCTGCGGGGCTGAACGCCGTTGGAAAGGGCTTGGTGAAGCTTGCCCATGGCGGCCAAGTGCTCCTGAGCATCCTTGATGTACTGAAGGCTCCGGGGGTCCTCAGGCTGAAGGTATTCCTGGAAAATGCTCTGGAGAGCCTTCTGGTGCTCGCTCCACTGAGCACGGTGGACATCGGCCTGGGCCTCAGCCTTGCTAATCTTGTTGGCTGACTTGCGAGAGCTGGCCTTCTCCTGGGCTTCCTGCTTATCGCCCTCGCTCTTTCTCTTGCGACCCCGGGAAGAAGCACTGGCTCCCGATGGGGGAGGAGAAGAAGCGGCCTGGGCAGTAGAGCCGTTGTCGTTGTGCACACGCCTCATGTGGTCCCTCAAGTTCCATTGGCGGGGGAAGCCATGTCCGGGAAGCGAGCGTTCACATCCCTCATAAGTGCAGAGATAGGGCTTCTCTCCATGTCCATGCATGGCGTGGGCCTCACGCTCATGACGAAGAAGGCAAGCGGTAGAAGAGAAACGAGCGTTCTGGCATCCTTCAACCTTGCAGCGGTAGGGCTTGAGGTGAGAGTCAACGAACTTGCTGTAACGGTGGATGGTCAGTCAAGTGGCCCGTAGTGAAAGCGGAAGAACAAAAGTATCTTACTCATAGTTGCACTTGAGCTTCTCGGGCTTGTGGTTGCAGTTGGTCTCACCCTCCCATGGGCAGTGGAAAAGACCATCGGCTTGCGGAAGAGCGTTCTTGTAGAGATAGTGATCCCTGGCAGACTCACCATCACCGCTCATACGCCGAGCGCCGAAAGCAGGAGGAAGAGAAAAGGCATCTTCAATAGCAGGAATCACATTTCCATGGATATCCTCAGTGGTAACGAACTGCGCACCGTTGCGGCTCATCCTGATGTTCCAATAATCGTAAGAGAGTGTTCCGGAAGAAGGCAAAACTTCGGTAGCAACATACCTGGGCGATTGGCCGGGAAGAATGGGCGAGATAGAGCTTGTGCTCTCCTCAGGGGAAGAGACAGAAGGAACACCAGAGAAAACATCCCCCTCGAAGAATCCGGGAGAAGACATGCGCGAAGAGCCAATAGGGCTAGGAGAGCCCCAAGACTGAGGAGAGCTGCCAATCATACCGGCAGTGAAGATCTGGGGGTTCACATGCTGGTTCATAGTTGAAGTACCCATCTCGGCGGAGAATGGAAGACCATCCGGCATGCCCATCATGCTGGTGTAAAATGCCGGGTGCCCATTGAATGATTCAAAATCCGGAGTAGAGAACTGGGGGACATCCATCATGCGGCCACTTGTCACTGAGGCATCCTGATAACTGGAGCCATTTCCAGAGACATCGAGCTTGGACAACGCCGAGGAGGTGGAGGTGAGATGAACCGACGGAACTCTCGATCTTCCTACCCTCTTGGTTGGGGGTGTCGACTTGGTGATCCTCTGCTTGTGGCTGCTGGTAGAGCTCTGGGAAGTCATGCGGCGCATAGGTTCCGCCTTTGGAACCTTGTCAACCGCGGCAGAAGCAGCATTCCACCTGGCTTGATAGTCCTCCATGGTCTCCGTTTGATCCGGCCTTGGTGTGTTCTGACTGAAAGGAATAAAGCAGTCCTCGGCATTTCCAGTGGTATAATAGTCTCCGGCAACAGTGAATTCGGAAAAGTTCTGTGGGCCTTCCGTTGTCGCATCCCAAGACGAACCGTTCAGGTCCGCTGGTCCTGTTTGGCAGAAAGAAAACATCCCCGTAGTGGAGGAAAGCATGTTGGTTTGAGCAAAGCTGTAATCGCTGGGGAAGGGTTAGTATGCTATCAAAACAGATCCGGTTGTCGAAGTCGCAGAAAAAAGAAAGACCAAAGAAAAGCCGGCGTCTAGATGTCACAACTTTGTTCCTGCACATCGCTGCATGTTAGTTCTTGCGTTGCGGGTTAAGGGGGTGAGCATGATTACTGACCAACTGGACTGCCAAAGCAGAGTATTTCTGGCGAATACGCCACCCAGATCCATGGAGTAGTTTGAACAGAAAAAGAAAAACAAAAAATATCCGGGCATATATTCAGACAGTCCATATCGGTGACCAGGTCCGCAATGGAAACAAAAGAAACAAATCCGGCGTCAAAACCATGGGTCGAAATGTGTCCAGAAGTGAAAGTCCAAGGCTGCACCGCCACACGACTCTGTCTGATACAATAACATCAGACTGAGAACGTGGTTGGATGTTGTCGAAGAATCCAGGGCCTCCTGTTTGTCGAGAACGAAAAATCCAGGCATGCTGACGGATGATCCACAAAGGTCCTCGTTAAATCCAGGCGAGTGAAAAGAGAGAAAATGGCGTTCCACTTTTTGATGCTGGGCGAGTGACCGAGGGCGATTGATGCGACATCTCTCTAGCACCTCCAATCCCATTGCGAATAACTGCAAGGGACAAGGAACAGAGACGAGGACGCTGCATGCAAAAGCAGAAAAATGGAGAAATCCTGGCGTACGAGTGGTGTCCTTTCGGGTATCCTCGATTGTGACCGGTGTTTTGGCGCCTCCTCGATCCTTTGAGCAGAAAAAGCAAAATTCCGAACGAAAAATCCACGGCTGTTTGTCCGGCAAGGTGAAGTGGTCCAACGGCGATAAATGGCGAATTTCCTTGTCCGGGAAAAATGTGAGATGATTGAATCGTCCGTTTGTCCGATACTCACCACAAGATGCTCCGAAGAGACATGCGAATGATATAACAAGAGAACACGCGTGCATGAAAGCAGCAGTTCAGACTCGGTGAAGAGTCGAGTCCTTTAGTGGTTCAATCCCTGGCGTTTGAAAATAAGATCCGGCAGTGTCTCGTCCGATGTGTGTCCTGTGATCCTCTGGGTCATATCCATGAAAACGGCTTCCATAGGCAATTCAGTAGTCCTCAAAACGGATATTTGTCAAGTCTCCTTTGGCCGAAGACGCCTCAAGCGCAGCCTGACTGAGGCGTTGCTATGGCGAAGTAGTTGTCGTCGAAATGGTAAACACACCGAACGCCAGAACAAAGGAAAAAAGACAAGACTTGACACGCAACATGAAGACGCAAAAGAAACGCAAAAAAAGCACAATGGGCCTCCCAGGTAGAAGATAAGAAAGCAGCGCAAAATACCTCGAGGGGGTGTGAACCTCATCCAGCTCAACGTGGGTGTTGTAGCCAGACATTGTGTTATCAGAAATCCGGGGCACAACAATGGCAGTCATTCCTCGGGCTGTGTGTCCAGTGTCCTGTGATGGCAACGCTCTCCGGCAGTGACTCTGAGCAAATAACACTCGGAGCAGAGAGCAGAGAGTAGAGAAGAGTCCTGTGGGCTGAAAGTCCTTGTGGCTTGAATTGAGAGTGAAGAGAGAAAAGTCCTTTGGGCTCGAAAGTGTGTCGTGAGACTCAACCTAGGGCTGTCGTGAAACACCTGGGCAGAGCGGGAAAGAAGTCCTTGATCCTGTGTGGGTCGTAGATCTGTTGATCTCCAGCTTTCTCTTTTGGAGTGGAACACCAGAACAGAAAGAGAAGGGACGCAAGATGACGAGATGAGGAGGCAAAGGCTTGTATAAGAAGCAGAGGAAGGAACCGAAGAAGCGTCGAGAAGGATTGGATCCGGATTTGGTGTGAGTGGTTCCTGTGGTTGTGTGTGCGTGTGGTCCAGGGCTGAGTCCAGTGAGGGCGTCGAGCAGCGGCGCTCGGTGGTTGGCTGAAGAGGGTCGTTGGGCACAAATCCAAGACGGGTTGGGCTTCGAAGAAAGTGCGGTGAGGAAATTTGATCGAGGAAAGAGCAGCTGTTGGGCGGACGAGGGGGAAAAAGTCCGGTTTTAATGTCGAGCAGACCTGTCGCTCCTTCCCCTCGTTGCTCCTGATTTCTCTCTTTTTTCTTGCGACCACCAGTGAGAAACCGAATCATTCCGTGCAGTCTCCTCTCTCGTCGCAATCCCTTGGTCCTCTCAACCCCGGTCCCTTCACACCCTCACACACACCCCTGGTTGCGAGCAGAGTGGTCGTCCAACTCATTCGACATGAGAGGCTTTACATTGCAGGGGAGCATCCATGGAATTGCACCAAGACCCGACCACACCAGTGAGGTGCAGAACATTGCATACCCCACTTTTCCCGCTCTGCCTGCTGTTGCTGTTGTTGCTCCTCCGGTCGTTTCGTCTTTCCATTTGCTTGTGAAATGCATCCAAAACACACCAAGCCACTAACACGAGAAATCTCAACTGAACTGCGCCAATCTCAACTCCAAACCAAATTCTCACCACTTTCCCACAGCCTCTTTCACTTTCTCACTTTCCCACTTCCCCCTCTTTTCCCAACCTCGCACCTTCTCCGCAATAATTGCACTTCTGCACGGGGCAGATTTGTCACATTCAAGAATGCGAAAAAGCTGAGCTGGCACCACATCCGGCTGCACGTGCAATAGGCTGCGGCTGACGAGGCCCGGCGTGATGGTCATAGTCCGGCGTCTGACTGGCCTGTTATCCTGTTTTCCGGCGATGCGACAAGCGATGGCAGAGAAACATGGAGGGTCTGCCAGCGGGGCCAAGGATGCCTCCCCGGCCTATCATGCCCGGTGACGATGGTTAGCCTGCAACCGGGGCCGGCTCTGAGACCGCATTGGCTACCCTCGCCTGGCGTTGGATGGAATTGGCTGCAGCACATGGCTTGCCAACACATCAATGCAGATATCCCCCGGTCCCAGAAGCACCCCCCAGCCCACTTGTTTTCACTGAAAGGAGGGGTCTGACTCTGGGGTGTCAGGTTGTGTTTTGCGTGAATTGCGTATTATGCCTCCCACAACAACACCACCGCCGTCATCAACTTCAATATCACACACGCCCTTGGCTGTGATAGGATAACTAGGTGATGAGACAAAGGGAAATTGAGGCTGATGAGAGTGACGGGGGGTGATTTGGCGGGAGATGATGATGCAACGAAAATACGAACAAGAATTATCCATAGAAGCCGGCTATACCGATCAAAAGACTCACCGGGCCTGTCAATATCAGTATCCCGGACAATTGCGATCTTCAACCGTGAGCCGGGTAATCTCATACTCAGCAGCAAAAAAAAAAAAAATTCTGAGACTCGAAACTTCGAAAGCCGTCTCTCTCCTCATCAATCTGCAATCTGCAATCTGCAATCAGATCCAAATCTGTAAGTGCGAAAAATGTTCCAAAGGTTTCGGCATCCAACGCATGCGCCGCTACAATGGTAGCCGCGCTGCACTGACAACGCTCAATCCAAATCGACCCCCGCCTTGGATGGTGGTCTGCTCGGGATGCCTGCAGAAAATGGAAGACTGCCTCGTTGACAACTCATCAAGAGGCTTAGAACTGAGAAGAGCAGCCTCTTCGCAACTGGTCTCACCAAGTTCGTGCTCACCCAATAGCCAACCGGCATATCGAAGAGACCGAATGAGAGGCTCTCTTCCAGCCAATGTTGTCCCGGCACTGCTTCCACAAGCCATCCTTGCGATCTGAATGGATAGCCATGCACCACTGAAGAAAGAGATGGCTTCCGTCATGATCCAGTCTCGAGGGCCGGATTGACAAACAGAAATGACAGCGGCACAAGATCGTCTGATGGTTACTGCTGACTATCGGCCTGCCGTGTCTGCTGCTGCAAAGAGGCTGTCTGTCTGTTGATGCTTGTGTCGATGTCTGGTCGTCCGGCCGTCTGGATGGATGGGACTGCTTGCGGCGACGACTTGACGGCGGATGAAGTGGATAATCGCCAAATGTGTCATCTGCCTGCTGCTGTTGAAGACGCATCATGGATTCCGTGATGCTAATCGATAGGTTATCGGCGTGTGTGCGGCTTCGCAAGATGGGCACAGAGACGGGATGGGATGCGATGGTTTCGTCCGATATCAACTCGACGACTTGTCGTTCTGACATGCATTGAGCCGCTTCCTGCATTGCCAGCGTGTAATGCAACCGCCTCATTTTTTTGAACAATTTTTTTCAAAGCCGCATCGCTCGACACGACGCTACCCTCCCACAGTCTCCACGATGTCCATCACTGGCACCCTCGGCATGGAATTTGCCGACAACCTCAAATCGCAACATCTGAGTGGCATATCTTGATTGCATCTGCACTCAATGTTTACCAATGTCTGCCAATGTCTGCCACACGAGATAAGCTGGTTGGGCTTCACTTACCTGACCTCCATGGCGATGCGACAAAGGAGGCAATAATGGTCCCGAATGCCATGGTGCATTGACCAAGACAGCGACGATTTGCTCTTCGTCGTCGTTCTTTATGCACTCAACGGCTCATAAAGCTGATATGTCGCCAGCATCATGATTTCCATGCGCAAAGGCACCAATGCGTCCGATATCGTGGGTCGTCCTGCAGGAGGGTCCGAAGAGGGTCCAAGGGAGGTCCAGTCATCGTCGTCGGCGTCCGGTCAAATCTCGCCGTCTCCTCAAGAATCTTCCAGCCATGTCCCGCCCTCTCGACTCAAACCGCCCTCACTATCTCCTGTTCCAGCGCCTCAATCGCATAATGGCCTTTTCGATATCCTCCGCTCATGCCTCATTGACTGCGCTCATCAGCTTCGTTGATATGGCGATCGCTACCGCCGTCACATTGCCGTCGTTCATTTTTCGCCTCTTCATGTCGTCCAAGTGCGCCGACCATGTGTTGAACCACTGCTTAAGTACGGCACGCCGATAATGGCTCCGTCTTTGCCGATGGTGGTGAGCCGTGGACGGGAAGGTCAGTCGTCGTTCTGGCCAGAACCTCGAATCGTCCAGATGCCGGTGGAACAACTTCGGAATCACCTTATCGCGGTTCTCCTCGTGATAGGAATCAAATTTGGGCTGGATCATCGTCGATAAGACCGGCGCATTCCTCCAAGCTATCCTTCGTGCCGTGTGTAGCCATGTCGCAGGCGACATTGTCGAAGAGGACGCGTCAAGTCGGTGGATTGTTGACGACCTTGTGCAATGCAGCCATCGTAGCGAAAGTTGGTGATCGATTCCCCCTTCACTCGTACGCCAGCCAACTCTTTGCAGTGTCTCTTGCCCAGTGCAATTGCGCTCCCCTTGCGTTCTCGTCGCCGCCTGAACCCAACACATCACGATCTGATCCTTAAGTCCAACCGCGGTTTTGAAGCATTGGATCGTTTTGGAAAGCGTTAACATATCGTGTGTAACCGGGCCACAGTGGGAGGTGGTTGAAAAGGTGGGCATATCGATGAATGTCTCCGAGTGAACACCGGCATCAAGAAGACGGATACAATCAATCGTAGATGATTTGTTTGAGACCTGAGGATGCGTCCAAATGTATCGAAATTTGTAGACGCAATCGATGGAGGATGTTGAAATCGTGAACTGGGTGCCGGACGACAAAAGATGACGGAGGTGGCAAAATCGAGTGTTCGGTCAACAAGGTCGCTACAACTGTTGGGCTGTTAGTGCACTGCCAAGTTACTCTCGCGACCGTCGCAAACTTCTTCGCCGAGCTTCCTTTGTTCCAATTGCACCCCATTAACATCATTCCAAGACCATGACGGGATGCCTCCTCAAGGGATGTCGAACGGGTGAGACACGATCGTTGGTCTTTAACCACAAGAGGCTGAGGCCATGGCATCCTGCTTTATTAGTGGCTTGATCATTCACGGCCGCGTTTGCCATCGGAAGAAATTGCACGCAAGCCCCATACAAACAATCACCGCCATGCAAAAGCAGTGATGAGCCACTTTCGCATGCCACTGTATTTTTCATGGCCATGTGGCGGAGCATATCAGAAACCCCCAGCGCAAGCCTCCAGCAAGACCTGTCCGCTGTCGGATTTCATGCTGCGTAGATTTCATGCCCTGCCACACTCCGCGGAAAAACTTCCAGCCATTCCTTGGTCCCTACCACTGAATGAGGGGCTTGCGTCCGGTCATCGCTCTCGATGGTGGCTTGACCGAGTGCCACAACATGTCGTCGATCTCGGGATTGGTCCATATCTCACACAACACAACAACAACGGGATATGCTGTAACACATAGAACCCCTCCTCGGACAGCTTCTGGACATACAAAGCACCCCGCCAGGCCTCATCCAGAACTTGGTCTCATAAGGATCCAGAGATGTCAAGCCAACTGATATGGTGGGTAGGGTAAACGAAACCTGCGGTGGCACGCTGTCGAGTGGGCATCGGTCGGACGATAGTGTCATCAGGGTCTACTGCCTCCAGATGTATGTAAGTGAGTCTCAGAAAGATATCGGTATCAGAGGAGGTTCCAGGGGATGGCGCAAAGCTCCAGATCGGTACTACCGCAGATTTTGACCGGGGCAGACTTTCACCCCGGGGTTGCCTCGGCCATCGGCCAGAGGTAAGGCCCATCTGAAGTTCCAACTTGAAACAACATCAACACCAACACCCTCCATCCCGGGGAACATGAACCATCAAGGTACTCCAGGGGCTGCTATGCCTTGTCGAGAGACGTAAGCTGCTGGTGGCCCAGCACAGCTACGCCAAGTTTTTCTCTTTACAGTCCTTCATGAATGCTTGTGGGCCGATGCATCTTCTCGATGGTCACTCACCTGACGAAACGTAATGATATAATAACTGCTTCCGGAGATGACACGGAGGTAACCGGCTGAAGGCCTGTCCGGGGCTGGGTCCGGGGCCGGTTGTCTGGGTAAGGTGTGTTGTGTTGTTCGTAATCCTCACTCCGGGCTGAGGTTTCGGGAAAACGGGCGGCTCATCCGGACCGAGACAAGAAGGGAAAACGAAAAGGGCAAAAACATGGCCGGCATCCAAATCCGCGACGGGACGGTCGCAAAAGAAACGGGCATCCAACGTAACGGGGTATCCGGGACTGGCGGCGAGGTGGGGCCGCCCTTCCAGTGCTCCAAAGAGTTTCCACACAACCGGCGGCCGGTAAGCGAGACCGTTGCAACGGGAGAGACATGCGATGAGAGAAGGGATCTCGCCGACGCACATCCCATCTCATGAATGAGTTCCCATTCCGGCCTCACATTTTGGGCATCCGTTTGGTTTTCTTGGGGGCAATATGGCGCGTATGCGGTCTTTCCCAAGGCCGATATCCGTACACCAGATCTCCGGACTTCGAAGTCCTGATGCGGATCTCAGCTTTGGTCCTGACCTTTTTTAAAAGGAAGAGGAACGGGCAGTCGGACGGGGGAGACCCAAAGAGGGAGGGTTGCAGGAGAAAGGGGCAGGACACAACATTAAAGAATCCGGAACCGCATGCCCGCACCGGCAGAGGCCGCAGAGGTGCAGGGCCACAGAACGGAGCCATGGCCACGCCACGGGATGCGGGATTGGGGGCAGAATCAGGATGGGGGGAGGAAAAGTCGGTAAACGTGCGGTATGGCATGTGGCATCAAGACATAAATTGGGCTTGCCAGCGAACTGTGTTCCATTTGTGCCCAACCCTTCCAGAGCTTCCACGTTCTCCGAATCACAACCAGCTCCGAACTTGTTCAGTCGGGAGCAGGGGAGCTCCTTGCACCAATCACCTCGGATGGCCTTTGGGCGACAACACATCTTGCATTCAAGAAACACGCCGTCTTTGGCAACTTGTCTCTGCCATTGCCCAACGCTGGTGCCCTACTTTTGGCCGGCCACAGGTTATCCCGTGGAACCTACACACCGTCAAGCCGTTTTGGTGAGCCTCGTCTTCGCGATGTTTGGGTGTTTTGGCACGACGACACTCATCCGGGCAACCCGGCCAGACCATCCACTTCCCGCCGGTCGACATGCCAATGGAATGGCCAACACCATCGGGATTCACCACCACCAGCAGGAGCACTCTTCCGCCGTACAGATGCTTCTGCCTGCAAGCGCAGGCCACCCTCTGGCTCTGGAGAACTGAGGATTGCGGCGCACAATCAGATGTCCAGGGTGTCCTGGCAACCAAGAACAACGACCACCAAAAGAATCCACGAACATGCAAAGATGCACTCTCACTCGTCCTGCGGTTTGATTTTGTTGACTTGTTTGCGGCCCGCCATCATTGATACGTCTCGCCAATCCGAACATCATCTTCCGTTCTCGTTCATACTCAATTGATTTGGACCTTTGCGCGAGTCAGAAGAAACATCCCCCACGCGCGCTTGCTGGCGGTCCAAAGTTGACATCGCTCGCTTGTGTCTCTTGCTGACCGGGAAACGAGGCGTGTCATTGCACGTGTGCGTGTCGTGCTCTCATCCTCCTCACTGCCGGGGCGAACCGGCCAGGATACAGTATCGCGCCGTATCTGTGCTGCTCACTGTCGTGACAGCGTCAACCTTGCCACACGCTCCCAACTTCGAGGCATATATGTCACTGGCGTGGGCCCAGCCCTCTGGAGTGTCTGGGGTCTTCTTTATCTTTCTCGTTTTCGTCCGAAGGAAGAGTGCCATGTTGCTGGTTATCGAGCACAGGACACGCCGCTGTTAATCTCGGGTTCGGTTCGTGATCAGAAAAGATAGGAATCCACTCGTGCGCCCGCCGCCGAGCTGTCATACCCGCCCGCGTGTTTAGTCGAGTCGCCAGCGAGAGCCCTACCGGACCCCTGAATCATTCGCGAACCCGCCGAAAATATCGGATATCCCAGTGAGGTTATCGCCAGCTCCGTTTCGTGGATCCTTCTGGAGTTAAAAGATTTTGGTGGCCGGTATCCCAGGAAATCCTGGCCGCAGGCTTTTCGGTTTTTGCCCTTTTTGCTGGATAATATTTTTTTTTTCTCTGCCAATTTGAACACTCTTGCAGGCCATATTCTTCTGAATTTTCCGTGTTGCGGTTTTTGCGCTCGCCAAGTTTTGCAAAAGAGGTCTTGATAAAATACCACCATCTTGGACGGGAGCTTTTTCAACAAGAATTGCATCTTTGGAAATCCCATTCCGAAAGATCAGCTATAGGAAGAGACTAAGATGGCACAGCCGGACTTTGCTTATTACCGCACGTCGGCCGTTATGCCAAGTGACCCTTGGCTCTCTACGCGCAGGTGGGAAAATACAACCTAAACCCCCAACATGACTGTCATATGATCTCCCTTTTGAGGGGAAATCGGGGCGCATCTAGAGCTAACTAACCGACGCACCAAAAGCCCGCTATACAACGATACATCATACCAGCAGCACACCAACACCACCTCGTTCGACGTCACGGGCAGGGGTCTCTATCGGCCGCATAGGTAAGAAATCAACAACTTGCCTCCAACGAGAATATCCCGATCTTTAGAGGAACGGCCAAAATAACACCGAATCTAAAGCGCGGCCTTCTCGACAACCGGAAATGTCTCGACGTTTAACCTGCCAACGACCGCCGTGTCGATGACGGCGCTAGGCAACGGGCTCGGCCTCGGAAGCAACCTAAAGAACCAATACAACCTTGGACGAGCCGGACCCGACCACGTCTACCACGTCGCCGCCGCCGCGGCCGCGGCGCCCACTCCTCAGCTCTACAACCCCCGACCAGCTCCCGTCGGGCCTGCGTACACTAGCGCGCCAAGCCACGGCGCCGTCCACGGGCACCTTAACGGGCAGTACCGGAGCACCGCGCCCAACCTCAACCATACACAGGGGGGATGGAGTGATCACCACTACCCGGCGTCGTCGTCGCGGTTCGCCTCGTCGTCGTCGGACTCGGTCGACGACATCATGGGCTCGCCCAGCCTCTCCGACTACTCGCTCGACAACCCGTCGCTGTCAACAGCACCATCCAGCAAGCCGGGCGGCAACAAGAACCATCATAACCACCATAACCACAACCACAACCATAACAACCACAACGGCAACAGTAACAACGGCGGTCGAGGCGGCCGCTCCCAGCGCCGCCCCTCCAACCGGGACGAGTTCGACGGCCCCCACCAATTCCTCCAGCGTCCTCCGCCCGAATACATCGCCATGCAAGAGCGCGAGCTCCCCCACCTGCCGACCAACCTCCTCGTGCAAGAACAGGACTCAGTCCTGACGCAAGTCAACGACCGGCTCTCCCAATGCGCCTACGACTTCGTAGCCAAGTACCAGTTCCCCATCCCTTTAACCCAGGACATGCGGCCCGTCGAGAGGCCGCAGGACCGCGAGTGGACCGAGTGGGTGTACCTTTTGAAGAGACTGGCCACCAAGAGAAGAATCCCCGCACGGGTGCTGTATAACGGGCAGATCAAGCAGTTTGTGACGATTCTGGAGAATAGTCTGGAGATGAGACACGCAGCTAAGCATCAGAGTCGTCCGCTGAAGGATGATCGGAATATTTTACAGCTGATCAGTGCGGGGATTCAGGTTGCCAAGATACTCAAGGATGCGCCGGCAATGGACTTTTTGGATAAGTTATATGTGAGCACGGAGCAGCAGATTCAGGAGCGGGCGGCGGCTGCGGCGGCGAGGTTTCGTTGAGTCTTGCGACTATCTATTGTTACTCTCTCGTGGGGTGTAGAGCGTCTACACCAGGGTGACGGTCACGGTTCCCTCATGGAGCTAGCTTTGGTATGGTTGTTGCTTTTGCTTTTTTTTTTTTTTTTTTTTTTTTTTTTTTGCGCGTGGGTTTGGTTGGTTATATCCCCTCACAGGACTCTCTTCGGGATCTGGATCTCAGGTACTTGTTATTTTGGTTGCATCACTGGTCAGGAAGATATACGGGCAAAGGGAAAAGCCGCGAGGCTTGATATAGAAGGTTTGGTTATGTAGCATCCACTCGGTCGGAGGCACTCCCTGTTGTTGTTTCTTATTCTTGTTCTTTACATTTTGCATTTTGCTTTTGGCTTTCTGGAAGAAGAAACCCGGACGGACAACATGTCGACAAAACAACAGGAGGCTATATCTACGCTTCGTAAGGATAAGTCAAGAGAAGGCTTGTTGCCGGATTGATATATAGAACCGGAACGGGAACAGGAAAGAGAGACAGTACCAAAAACATGGGAGCATACTTACTTCTACTGCTGGTCTGTCAAGGATGGGGAAAGGGAAAACAAAAAGAGGAAATAGGGAGAAAGAAACATTTTGGGCACAAGATTTTGGATGGGAATGGGAAAAAGCATGGGTTGGAAATTGGTTGAATAGAAGGAAGGGAGGGAAGGAAAGGGGGAAAAGCAAAAGGATAGGACTATCGATATACCTCACTCATCTCTCAGCTCGGATAAGGATATGGATTACCTGCATGGCACTGGGCAACCTGGGATCGGAAAGAGACGGTATCCGGTAACGGCGTGATATCTCCCCATCTTTCTCTTCGGGTTCCATTTCTCATGGTTGATTGATGCTCTTGATTTACGCTTTGCAATCAACTGAGGTGTTGGTTGGGGTGGGTGTTTACTCGTGGATCATGGGAGGGTGGTCTGCTGATATTGTTATTGGCTTTTACATGACTTACATTTTGATACCTTCTTACCTTGCTTGATGTTCACTTGTTTCGTTCGCTCCTATTCGCATGAACACATACTCGCCTCACCTACCAAATATGCAAGCTCACTTGCTTGCTCTACGCCACGTCTACCTCTACCTCTACATCGACCTTTACCTCAACCGAACTAACCGGCCCAACCTCTCTCATTGTGTAGCATGGGTTAATATCTCACCACCTACCTTACCGAACCTAACTACCGGCAACCGGTTACCACACTCCACCACGTCACTGCTTAATGTCGTGGTTCCAGGTTGTGTTGTGTTGCTTTACCTATCATGTCATTCTCACTGCATTTTTTTTCCTTCTCTCCTCGTTGGGACTTGCCTCATCGTAGAGGTGGAGGGAAGACACTCAAGTCTGCGATGGCGAGGCGGCTTTGTCTCGGCTTTGTTTACCGAGATCTTTCGGGGTGATGCTGAGTGCTTACATGCCGGAAAGGAGAGACCTCAGTTGAGTTGCCTCTGTGTACTATGCAAACTGAGTGGTTGGTGTTGGGCTAACCCCTTTTGATGAAGATAGGAGAGCATACGTCAAGTACAACTGAGGCTCATCTCCTTGACCATGTCACCGACTTTTAGACCCAGTTTGCCACCTTTCTTCGTGTTTTCGTCTTGCTCCAGTCCGGTGTGAAAAGATCAAACTCGTAGTTGACGACGGTCAGAGTTAATATCAAAATACCCGTGGATCTTGCATGATACATACCGTGGATTCATTAAGCCGAGGCCCGAGGCGAACGGATACAAGAGCGTGTAGTCTGTGGTGTAAGTAGTGTGTGGGTGTGTAGTGTATTATGTGCCGTGGGGAAACACAGCATGCCCACCTGGTCCTTGTCCTTGCCTTTCTTTCCAATGAATCCATGATGCGTAACGCTGGGAGGTATACTGGGTAGGTACGCTTGGGATGGTGGCACCGTGGGGGTAAGTTGGTGACCGAGATGTTCGAGTAATGAGAGATTTTGAACGGATTCTTGATGTTCAAAATTGATCTTGGCTTTTTTTTCGTTTTCTACTACTTGAAGGTGTTGGTCGTCATCGCCGCGGTTGTCATCATTGGCAAAGGGGATTTGGTCGTGTGTAAGTGATAGTTGATTGAGGCATTGCTGGCCTTGGCGGGTTGTTGGTCCTTTCGTAAATAGTTCTCCGGTGTAGCACCAAAATATGCCAAGAAGAATTCCAGAAGCTTGTTCGATGTGAATTACTCGATGTTCTTCGGGTATTGTCATCAGCGGACGCTGACTCGATGCCTCGGAAGTGTTGGGCTCAGATGGAAGTCGGACAGATTGTTTGCTCAAGCCGAGTGACGTTCGCCCTGGATTCCATCTTGGGTGAACAAATGCATCTACAGTACCTCGCCTCCACAGAATCTGTCCGTCCCGTCCATCGACGTGTTGTTGTGTTGCAAGCAAGGATTCAGGAAGGTGAAACGAAGTGACATATCTGGTGGGCAGCCTCGGTGTGTAGTACGGTAAGATCAGTACATGAAGATGGATTAGGGTAGGTTGACTGGTTGATAGTGAGCGGTAGAGATAGCCGGGAAGAGGTAAAGCAAGCCAGTAGTGGCCAGTGGGAGGAGGCGCGGTTCAAATAGTGGCTGTTGGAATCGGTATCCAAATCGGGTATAGCACCGCCAAGACGCTGGCTTCCATCCTTTTTCCTTTCCTGACTTCTTTCCCATCGAGACATTTCGGTTCCCCCAATTTGTCCCCAATGTCCCCTCTCTGAATGACACCTCGCCCACCTCATGTCCCTCCCCATGCCTCCCGCGGAACACCCACGGGTTGCTGCGCACCCCCTGGTGGCAGGGCGGGCTGAGTGAACCACCCCTCGATTCTGTCCAATAGGAACATGATGTTGGTGGACAATGAGGGATGATCTCAAGGAATGGGCATGCAAGTTGCGCATCTGTTCGGTACCCTGAAAAGGTTAGTATATCGTCTGGTTTGTTACTACAAAGATGCTGTTCGCTGTAGAGGCTGAGCAAGAAGACGGGTCGTTGACACTCTTGACACTTCTCTTGATACCTGACCCTTTCACAAGTTTGAAGCCACTCCCGGCCTGTCTACCGTGTACAACCTTGTATCCCATCGGGTCCAATTTGTCATAGAGGGGTAGATCAGGCAGGCAAACGTCTTGTCTTGGCTTTGACTGACCTGTCCTTGACAACGTCAGGTCAGGGTCTCTTCAGTAAAGAACACTGATCTTTTTTGTGTTTCCAATATCTGAATCACCTTTCTCGTTTCCAGTTCCCCAACTCATTTCTCGTCTCTCATCATTGTTCCCATAACCCTCTTTTCACAATTCTCCTGACTCTCTCTGATGGGAATGCCTCGGTCTTGGTAGCTGTCGTGACTCGACTCTACCCTTCCACACGTCCTGCTGCGGCACCTTTCCTTGGTCTTGAACAGGCTTGATACGGCGAACAAGAGAACGACACTTCGTCAAAAAAGAGCATCCCATGAGCCATTGATCTTCGTGCTGCGGCATCCCAGAGCTCTCGCTGGGTATAAGAACGAGGATTACATCGCACAGAATCTCGAATCGGTTTCACCTTTCTACACCACTTTCGAATAGACCGTTCAACAAGCTACAAAGAGTCAACTGCTTCGAAGCATCACCGCAACACAACATCATACCAACGTACGACCCAGCGTCCACAAAGCCATAAACAATAGCCCCTTCAGGTTTCACCAACCGAGGTCCCAGCCAACGCATCTCAAGGCGTCCAAGATCCCGAGCCCCCGGAACAAGGAGGTTCCCCGTTCAAGCAATCCCGAAGATCACCTTTCCAACCGCCAAAGTGGAGGAACCAAAGAGCGCAGCCCTCGACACCACGAGGGCCACTGAAAAGGGCAAAGGCCGCGAAACCATAACCCCACCAGCTGAATCCGCTCCCTCGGAAAACATGTCTACTTCACCCCTTATGGGCTACTCACCCTTTCAGGGGCATCATCGAAACGCTGAGCACGAGCAAGCTGAATGCGAACACAACTACAGGTATGGTCATCAGCATGATCATGCCCATACACACAGTCCCCAACATGGATATGCCCCCGAGTCTATCGGCGGTGACTCGGATTTTGACCAACACGCTTGGGCTTTCGTCAATGTCAGCCCCGACACCGGCACTTTGGGCGGCCATCAGGCCAGCCCTGTCCAGGGTAGTCTAAGCTCTTGGACCAATGTTGAGGGACAGTTTGGTAGCGGTTTAAGCCCCCTGCCAGCTGCCTTGACTCCAGATGTCTTGTCTGGCTCGCCCGAAGGTGGTTACCAATTCTCCGCTGATGACTTCTCACACCTCGATGGGTATACCTTCGACAACGTGGACATCAACTCTCTTCTGTTTCCCGATCCGCAATACGAACAAGGCATGGCTGCTGCGGGACCATCTGAACAGCCTGCCAGCCACCAGAACCAACAACCCCAGAACTTTCAGGACGACTTCAACCTCCACATCGCCTTGTCCGATGCTAATGTCTCACCCTGGGATCCTCTCTTTGCTGGTGGCCTCGAGTCCGGGTCCATGGAAGGAATCCCCTCCCTCTTCAACATGGACGATTTTAACAGCGAGATTGGCCCAGGTGCACTCAGTTCCAGTCCACCAGAGAGTATCAACAGCCGCACCTTGAGCCATCACTCTGCCCCAGAGAATGCTCCTCACCTATCCGTTCCAGTCCAGCAGCCATACCCAGCCCTCTCCGTCCCCGTTCCGGGCCCCTCCACATCTTCGCACGCGACCTCCAAGCCCATTGCCATCCATAAGACCCGTGGCAATGCTCGTGTCCAGAAGAAAAAGGCACCACCCAGCCCGTCCACAGTCACCTTCTCCTCCACATCCCCCAGCAGCGTGGCCGTGAACATCTCCGGTGAAAACAAGTTCGTCGTCATCACCCCGCAGTCCATCAGCCAGAACGCTGCTAAGGGCAGCAGCGCGGCTTTGTTCGGCGGTAAGGACGCCGAGGGAAGCAACCGCACCACCCTCAGGGGCCGCAAGGGTCCTCTGGCCATCTCCACCGCCGTTTCCGCCTTGCAAGTCCGCCGCATTGGCGCCTGCTTCTGCTGCCACGCTCGTAAGGTGTCGTGCGAGGAGACGCGCCCGTGCCGGCGGTGCGAGAAGCTCAAGCTCACCGTGCCCGAGGTGATCTGCTGGCAGTTTAGCGACTTCACTGAGGTTATCTTTCCGGGGTGGTTGAAAGCGCATCTGAAGCGAGAAGGCGCCAAAGGAGCGGAGGAATACGTAAGGGGAAATGTCGCCTCTTTCTTGGTGCGCTTCCGGGAGGATGAGGAGGAGTCCGAAAAATCGATCAAGTTGCGTCTGACTCTTGGCCGTGGCTTCAACAAGGCTGCTATGCTCACCGTGTTTGCCAAGTTCTTCACTCCCACCCCCGACGCCCCCGATGCCACGAGGTGGTACACCACGCGCGAACACCCAGACGGTCCCGGGCACGGGCTCATCCTCGAAGAGTCCCCGGCCACGCCGATCGCGCTGCCGTACGGCTGGCTCGACCAGCGCGAAGAACTGCGTCGGCATCTGCGCCAGTTCCACGAGGGACTATACAACGAAGACAAATGGGCTTACCTCCTCACGCAATCGTGCGAGCATACTACCGACATCCCGACGCGGGTGCTTCCCATTCTTCGACGGTACGCCAACGAGTCGCGCAACGCCATGGTCAAGCGCGCGCTGCAGATCCTGACCATGAACTACACCATGTCTTACCACCTGCACCTGGACCCGGACTCCGTGCACGCTATTGAGGTCGCGGGGTATCGGGTGCCCGAGGGCTTGGACAGGAAGGTCTTGACGGCCAGGGTGCTGAACAGGCAGCTGAAAGCCGTCACAAACGACATGGTTGAGCGTGAGGTGAGGAGGCTATTTGAGGACTTCAGCAAGGCGCTGAAGCCGAGGAGCCGCAAGGAGTGGGCGGGCTGCTTTGCGGCGTTCGCGACGCTGAGCGTGTTTTTGGAGTATAAGGAGGCACAGGCGGATGCGTATGTGGTTATCGAGAATGAGGTCAAGAAGAGGGATTGGTTGTATAAGGTCCAGCAACGGCAGCAACAGCAGCAGCAGAATCAGCAACAGGAAGCGGAGAATATTGTGGGTAGGAAAGAGGGGGGTGTCGAGGATGTTGGGGAGATTAAGAAGGGGATGGATCAGTTGAAGTTGGACTTCACTCGGAAACAAGCCTGGGACACGCTCGAAGCGATCGATAACTTGCCGTTCAAGCAGTTCATGTACCAGTTCCACCAGATTTATCAGACGCATCCGTCGACGGCGAAAGATGGGAAGGCGTTTAACCCATTTGTGGATGATGAGGCGTTGGAGAGCCTGAGGGAGTTCCCGGATGGCGAGGCGGCGATCTATATGGTGAAGACGTTCCGGGACCGGTTCTTTGATGTTTCGGATGTTCGTAAGGTTGCCCCTTTTCCTCTTCACCCCCTTATTTCCGCTGTGACGCAATTCCCCTTCCGCTCTCTCCCCCATTCCATCTTCCCTTCCATTACTTGTATGGTCTTTAGCCTCTCGGATGACTTCGACCTTGGTGAACTCATGCACCTTGAGCGAACCTGAACGTTTCCACCATGGTCCCATCTCTGCCTCCTACCCTCATTCTCCATTCCCTCTCAGGTTTCCTTTTAAGCCCTTCACCCTTTCCTTCCTCCCGATCTCCTTCCCCTCCTCCTCTTTTTTCCCGTTCCTATCCCACCAAACACCGCCAATCCTCTCTCCCATCAAAGTCAACACTCCTAACACCCACTAACAACATCACCAACCTAAACAGGCCACGAACTCGACTTCCTAACCTTCGACCCCAGCGGTCCTCCCAAAGAGAACGTCGACCCCTTCACCGATCCCGCCAACAAGAACAAGACTACGGTCTTCCACCTATTTACCGGTCGACTTCTTTCTAAGTTCTTGCTTTCGTTCATCGACGAACGCATGATCATGGGATCTACCGGGTTTACCGGCGGTGGTGGTATGTGAAGTGTGAAGTGCGAAGTGTGGGGTGAAATGAAGTGAAGTGTAGTCTTGTGTAGTGAAGAGAAGGGAAGGGGATGGAAGTGTGATGGGAAGTGGTCAATGGGTATGACTTGATACCCTTTATTAAGGTCTGTTACATTTGTCTTGCTCTTTTTTTTTTTTTCCTCCCCGCCCACCCTCTTCAAGGTCCCGACCTAAACTGACCAATTCGCCCATCGCTAGGCAATGGAGGAAACGAGGGCGTAATCGTTGCTGCGGACGTCGACAGCACCGCCAAGGGAGAAACCGACTATGAGAGCCAGGAAGAGTTGAGCTCCAATGTCAACAACGACAACGGCGACGACGAAGACAACAACGGCGACAACACAGGTGGGAATATCTTTATCATCGACAACGAGCTACTCGAAGACAGCGACGATGAGGATCCCAGGGAGGTAATCGGGGAAGCTGGCTCTCTGCGTGTCTTCCTCGAAGTCATTCTCCTTCCAAGTCTCTCTGCTTTCTTCGCGGTCTTCGCCTAGGGCGTCGAGCGTTGGAATTCAATCGGCTAGTATCATCCAAGACGGAATAGCGGCACTTCGGCATGGGCATGAATGGTTGCGTTGCATTGCGTTGCGTTGAATGTCTTTTCGATCGAGCAAAGAGTTTTGGAGTTCATGGGGGTCGAACAGAGGAGAGTTCAGAGTTTTGGGTGTCCTTTTCCCTTCTTCTCTTTTTCCACTGAAACATCGAATTGAGCATAGCGAGGAGGCATAGGTCTCGTATTTGCGCGATCACTGCAGTAGGGCAAAAAAGAGAACAGAGATGGAAGTGGTAAGATAGGACAGGACGTTTAGATACCCATGAAACTAGGAATACTTCGGTGCATAGGTATTCGCTGCATATTGATAGCAGGCGCGGGAATAAAGGGTGGAATTCAACAAAAAGCAAATTGACGTGCAACTTTAGATTGGTGATGCTTGATTTAAACGTCTACTTTCGCGGTTCCACTTCCCTAATGGCATGAGACATAAAAAGACTTAAAAAGAATGGGGCCACCCGGGGATTGAACCCGGGACCTCTCGCAAGAATGCTCAGGATTGAACCCTAAGCGAGAATCATACCACTAGACCAGCGGCCCTTTTATTTGTGACGGTGATACTTGGGTATACTGGTTATTGAAAAATGGGTTACACAATGCTCCGCACTGGCACGACTGGAGGTGTACATTAGAGATTGGAGGTACCTCGACTGTGATGTATGGAGATAGGCTTCGCAAGACCCAGGCCACTCTGTTTTTGAAAAAGACCGATCGCGATTCGTAGGTACTGTGTATCTTTGAAATGCATTGAAGATCCATCTTGTTGGTGTGTGTGAACCTGTAGATCACCTCTCTCCACAAGATGCGGTTGACGTTGTCAGATGTTGGAATGTGTCGTTCAGATGTTGGGGGATCCGCCGGGTATTAGTGTTAGTGGCTTTTCGGGATGAACCGACAGGGTTGGTTGATGGTGTGCAACATTTCAGTCCAGAACAAGATATCGCGCTGCCTCTTGCATGTTGAATCGTAAAATCGCATCTTCAAGTTCCTTCAACACCGGGTTGGGCGATTCTTGATAGATGCATTGGATGTCTATTCGATCGCGAATATAATGGAACAGGGGAAGAAGATTGCCGCTACTAACACGTGGTATCACTTAACAGACGCCAACCCCTGAAAGCCGAGATGCCAAGCCTGAAGTCATTGAGCAAGCAGCTCAGGATGATGTCACTGCCCAGAAGTCTGGCCCAGCCGCTTCCCGTTGTTTGCTTCTCTTTCACCTGTCCATGACACTGCAGAGAAAACAGGAATTATAGATTGCGGCTCCCCTTGCATTCGAGTTGCATTGGACCTCCCGGCGCGTGAGCAGACTCGGCAGTGACACGAACGACTTTCGCTGATCAAGGAACCCAACGAACGCATTTGAATTGGCAGTCATCAGGGGAACAGCTCCTTCAAGAAATTCAACGAGCACGACCATCTCCATCAGAGCCACTCGATCGATCATTTACCAAACACCAAGAGCTCACCCAGTACACTTGGCGATTCATCCGGGAGAAACATGTTCTGTCGCCGATAACCCGTTACCCAGTACAACAACGCAGCAGGTGCACTTGACGTAAAGCCTCCTACACGTGTCACAAGTCGCTGATGGTACCATTAACTCGTCATATAACAGCAATCCTCTCCCAAACCGAGACGCGCCCCATCATAACTTGCCCAGGGCGCCGTCATCCAACATCCAAGCACCGCGACGACCATAACGAGCATCTTCTTTGAAGAGAGACCCTCGGGCCCAAGCCCTCACATCACAACACGATGGCGACTGCTTTCGAAATGCAACCACTGGTTGCGACAACCTCAGATACCACAGACCCGGCTCCCGTCAAGCTCGAAACAACCACGAGTCCGACCGGCGCCCATGTCACCGTCATTCGCGACGCCAAGGGCAACCTCATTTACCCTTCCCACGTTCCCCCGGAAACCCAGTCACCGAGCATCTCCCCAGCAGTTCCACCCGCGTCGCAGCAACAAGAGCAACATCAAGCGACTCCGATAGACAAGGTCTCGGAATCGCCAGGGCTGCGCAAAACCCATACCGAGCCCATCAAGCGACCTACGAACAAGCAGTGGCAGACCGAGGTACCGAGACGAACCGATAGACGAGACTCCTTCGCCGTACCGGCTATGAAGCGGTCGGGTACCAATACATCGCAATTCAACCGCGCAATGTGGGATCCCAGGGCACTGCACACCTTTGGCGACAACTCGGGTTCCAGTAGCGAGTCCTCGTCGGATGAAGAAGAGCATGCCCATGGGAACAAGAAGCACCTCTTCCGAAAGAAACATGCGGACAAAAAACATCAGGAACCACACGGCCACTTCGGTAAATTCAATGTTGGAAATGAACACTACAGGACAAAGGGCAGGGTCTCGAAGCGTGATGGCCGCCTTAGCATCTCGGTCAATGACATGAGCAGTACGGGATATCTGGCCAAGGCCCTCGGAATGGCAGTCAAGAAGGTGATGCCGGCAAGGGACGAGATTTCCACCAAGAACGCTGAGCAAGTCAGGAAGCCTTCGGTGGTGTCGCGACTCTCCACGGCCTCTACTACGGCCGGCCCAGATAAGATTTCTTGTCCGAAGCTAAACATTGTCATCATGGTCATCGGTTCCCGCGGCGATGCCCAACCGTTCCTTAAGATCGGCAAGGTTCTGAAAGAGCAATACGGCCATCGCGTACGCATCGCTACACACCCTGCCTTTCGCGACTTTGTCGAGAAGGACTCTGGCCTGGAGTTCTTTTCCGTCGGAGGTGACCCAGCAGAGCTCATGAGCTTCATGGTCAAGAACCCCGGTATGATCCCGACTCTGGAATCGGTAAAAGCTGGCGACATCGGAAAACGACGCGCCGCCATGGCTGGCATGTTCCAGGGCTTCTGGCGAGCTTGCATCAACGCCACCGACGACGAGCGAGATGCTCACAATCTCAAAATGATGGGTCGCATGGACCCCTTTGTGGCCGATGCTATCATTGCCAACCCTCCCAGCTTCGCCCATATTCACTGCGCCGAAGCGCTGGGTATTCCCGTCCATTTGATGTTTACTTTTCCATATACCCCCACCCAAGCGTTTCCCCACCCCCTCGCCAGCATCAAGAAGTCTAATGTCGACCCAGGCTATACAAACTGGATCTCCTACCCTCTAGTAGAGATGATGGTTTGGCAAGGTCTCGGCGATTTGGTCAATGACTTCCGCGTCAAGACACTCGGTCTCGATCCCGTTTCTACCCTTTGGGCCCCCGGCGCCACCTACCGTCTGCACGTCCCATTCAGCTACCTCTGGAGTCCCGGTCTCGTATCCAAGCCCGAGGACTGGGGCGAGGAGATTGACGTATCCGGCTTTGTCTTTCTCGAGCTGGCTTCCACCTTCCAACCTCCCGATGACCTAGTCAAGTTTCTCGAAGCAGGCGAGGCCCCAATCTACATCGGTTTCGGATCCATCGTCGTCGATGACGCAGATAGGTTCACGCAGATGATTTTTGACGCCGTCAAACTAGCTGGCGTGCGCGCCCTCGTCTCCAAGGGATGGGGTGGTCTAGGCGGCGACAGTCTCGACGTCCCCGAGAATATTTACATGCTCGACAATACACCACATGACTGGCTCTTTCCCCGGGTGCGCGCGTGCGTGATTCATGGTGGTGCAGGCACCACTGCGATCTCGCTCAAGTGCGGCAAGCCAACCATGATTGTGCCCTTCTTTGGTGACCAGCATTTTTGGGGTGCTATGGTGAGTAACTCCCAGGCTGGCCCGGAACCTGTGCCATACAAGAGCCTTACGGCGGAAAAGCTTGCCGAGGGAATCAAGTACTGTCTTACCGAGGAGGCTGTGAAAGCCGTGGAGGAGATTGCTCATCGGATCAGTGAGGAAGGTGATGGAGCTGAGAACGCTTGCAAGGCATTCCACAGAGGTTTGATGCTCCAGGGCGATAGGTCGATGCGATGCTCGATTCTGAGAGATAAGGTGGCGGTGTGGCAGGTCAAGGGAAGTCCGACGGGGTTGAAGCTGAGTGCCATGGCTGCGGACCTGGCGGTTGAGAAGAGACTTACCTCGTGGAAGAACTTAAGGCTGCTCCGACATGTCGAGTGGAATGACTTTGAAGGACCTGGTGAGCCGGTGACGGGAGTGGCTGGCACGGTTGTGTCGACGGTAGGCGATGTGTTTTCGGGGATTGGTGGAGTGCCAATCAGGCTGGGCAAGAAGGCCAAGCAGAGGAAGGTCAAGAAGCAAGAGAGGAGGGAAAGGCGGGAAAAGAAGTTAAAGGCACGAGAGGCTAGGTCGGAAGAAAAGGGAAAGGCGAAGGAGAATGGCAACTCAGCAGTCAATGGCGAGAAGACAGACCAGCCGTCCGAGCAGCAAAACGGAACCCTCCAAAAGGTCGAAACAAAAGACCACGCCGCCGCGGCCGATGAGAACAAGAAGTCCGACGCCCAATCATCCAGTCAATCAAGCGACTCCAAACCAGACGACGCCACCGCCGTCGACAACTCCAACTCCAACGAGATCACCCTCGAATCAGGCCGATCCCTCCCCAACATCACCACAACCACCACCAACGCCATCCACAACAGCCGTCCCCGCCTCGAATCCCCATCCCCATCCCCTCTCCTCGCGCCCATCCGCCCCGCCGCCGACCACCGCACCGACACCAACCTAACCACCCAGACAACCTCCACCAACGGCGGCGAATCCACGACCGACCCGGCTGAAGTCGCCGAGGAAATCGTCCACGAGATCGGCCAAGGCGCCATCAAGTCCGCCTCGGCCATCGCCCGCGCCCCTGTCGACCTCTCCATCGCTCTCGCCCAGGGCTTCCACAACGCACCCCGTCTTTATGGGGATGACACCGTCCGCCGCCCCACGCGCGTGACGGGGATCAAGTCAGGTTTGAAAGCAGCGGGCCACGAGTTCGTGTTTGGTATTTACGATGGCTGGACGGGACTTGTGAGGTTACCGTATCGCGGGTTTAAAGAAGGTGGTATAAACAGCAAACCCTCTAGTTCTGCTTCAGGACCAGGACCAGGACCACAGGGAGGCACCAACGATAACGGTGCGGTAGCGACGGCACCAGCCCCCGCGGGACGGATGGTCGGTCTTGTCAAAGGAGTTGGGATGGGACTAACGGGGTTTGTACTGAAGGATATCTCAGCTATCATCGGACCGATTGGGTATACGCTCAAGGGGGTAGTCAAGCAAGCGCAAAGAGGAAGGGGACCGGGAAAATATATCAGGAAGGCGAGGATCGTGCAGGGGGCTAGGGAGTTGGAAGCCGTTAGCCCCGAGGAGAGAAAGAGGAGGATGGAGGAGGTGGTGGAGGGGTGGAAGGTCTTGAGGGAGTTGTGGGAGGCGTTGCAGGAGGTTGAGAGGGGGGATAAGGGAAGGAAGAAGGGTTTGGCTGCGAAGAAGCAGGCCAACGGAAAGGCGGAGAATGGGAGGCTGGTGGATGGGGTAGTGAGTAATGGGGTAGTGAGTAATGGGAATGGAGTGGTTAAAGAGAAGGACACGAGGGGTACGATGGAAAGAAAAAGAGAAAGAAAGAAGTGGTTGAAGGGGAGGGGATTAGAAAGGAGGAGGAAGGTGGCGGTGCAGGGGGAGGCGTTTGAGAGTGTGGAGATGGCGAGGAAGGCTTTGGAGGAGTTGAGGGCTTCTTTGTCGTAGTCCCGTTATTAAGAGGAGGGCGAGATACCTCTGGTAATATTGGTGATACCGTACAGTACAGATGGTTTGGTTGGGTATTATTGTATGAGTATCTCAAGTTCGTTTGGTTTTTTGGCATCAATGGAAGTTCGGAAGGAAGATAGATACACCCGAGACAAGAGTCGGAGTCGGAGTTAGGCGCAAGCGACACTGAGCGGGCTATATACGTACCAACGTACACGATTAATGACGATATAGCAATATTAATGGTATTGTAATTGTAATCCAAGGTGCCCTGTCTGACAAAGTAAGGCTACGATGTCAACAACCCAAACAACAACTGCGTCTTCTTATAGTACTCCTGCGCCGCCTTAACCAATCTGCCCTTGGCCCCTGGGTCAAGACCAGAGTGCTGGAAGACGGTATTGGCAATCTCGTTGAAGTCGCCCTTACTGCCGTCGAGGAAAATGCCGAGGTAGATGATGTCCAAGAGCCACTGGACGAAAAGGTCGCGGCGTTGTTGGTTGGCTTTTTGGGCTTCTTGTTTTTTGAGGTTTTCAGCCTCTTGTTTGGCTAAGGCGGAGGTTTGGAGTTGTTCTTCGGAGGGTGGTTCTTCTTCTGTCTTGGCCTCTTCACCGTCGTTCTTCACATCTTCCCCTTCTTCCCCGCTCTTTTCGACCTCCTCCTCATCCTTCTTCTTCTCGCCGCCCTCGTCTTTACTACTTTCCCTCGCAACCTTTTCTCCCTCACCCTCACTTAGCACCCCCCTAGCAGCCTCCAACCAAACCCTACACACCTCCCCCCTCACTACCCTCTTCAGCTCCCTCACCGCCGCCGGGCTCCACAGGTCCGCTCCCGCATCCGCCATCGCCGCCGACAGGTTCCGCAGGAACCGGAACATGCCTGAGGAAGGGGACGTCGGTAACTCCGGGTCACCTTCCCACAGTGCTCGGCCTACCACGGTCTTGCGAGCTAAAGCGACCGTCCCAAACTCATCCACTGGTCCAACCAGCACGGTTTTGGCGAGAGAGGAGTGCAAAGAGGGGAGGGTAGGGAGGCCGAAGGCTTTGATGCTGCCCTCCTCCGCGCCCGGAATCTGAGGCTGCTCAGGGAGACGACTGCGGATATCCCGCAGCAGACGGAGGAGGTACATAGCAATCTGCCCGTTATTCGGTCCCTCCCTCTGCTGGTTCCACAAGCTCGTTAAATGCTCATCCAGCGCAGCAAACGCTTTCAAGAGGGAGTCGCTCAAGTGGGTTGTAAGTTTCTCCGGATCCTCGCGCGAGAGGAGTTGTTGTCGCTGCTCGATAGTCTCTTCGTCTTCGACCATCATCATGTCTCCTTCCTCGTCATCGAGGTCGTTTTCCCAGCGTTGGCGACGGAGCTGGTCGACGACGGACCCGACGTCGTCGATCACGTGGAACCAGGATTTGTAAGATGCCACGGCTTTGGAGACGGTGTCGTTGCGCCCATAGAGGCGGGAGATTACTTCGGAGGCGAACTGCTGGGCGGCGCCGCCAGATGGGCCGGAGGGAATGGTGAGGTCAATCCCCGAAAAAGTGGACGGGTCCCAGAGGGAGAGGTGCTTGTCGGTGGTGCCCTCGCGCCAGGCGGCCAGAGCGGCCGAGGCTTCGGAGCTGACGAGGCGGAGCTTGTGGACTTTGGTGTCGATCACGGAGAGGAGGTGGTTGTTGATTGTGGTGCGGATTTGGCTGAACATGGTGGTGCTGATGGGGATGCCTTCCGACGAGCTATCGTCTTTGGAGGCGAAATCGTAGCGGACGCGCGAGCTCTCGGCGATCCAGAGGCGGAGGACGGAGGTGCGCAGGTCGACGATGGCTTTGAACTCGCTCATGGACTTGACGGTCTTGTCGAGGTCGGCGATAAAGACGTCGCGGTGCACGGGGGCCCATTCAAACAATAGGCTGTTGACGCTTTCAGATTGCAAGTCGTCGTGCCGGATGAAGGGCGTGTAGTACCGGATTTCGTCGCCGCACCAGCGCGAGTAGATGTCCAGCCGGAGACCCTCGATGGCGCGGAGGGAGTCATCTGCCAGGAGCGCCTTCTTCTTAAGACCGTTAAGCGCGTCCGCGAGCTTGTTGGGTGCCAGAGCTTGCACGTCTTGCAGCGTTTTGGCGTAGAGGTTAAGCCGTCTGAGGATGTCCTTGGGTGTCCGTACCGTTGACGGCTGTCCCTCCCAGCTGCTGATGGACAGCGATAGGGCGCTCCCTCTCACCTCGAGAAAGTGGCGAAGAGTATCCCGCGCTCCAGAGCTGGTATGCAGACTATACGCGCTCAACGCCTTGAGGAGGTCGCTGCGCGGCGTGAGCTTCTCATTGACGCTCACCAAAACGCTGTCAATACACCGGAGGAGTCTATCGCGGAGGACAGTCAAAGACCTATCAGCCGACTTAACCGCCGTCCTCGACGCTTCGGTATGAATCCCTTCCCGTTCAAAAGTCTTGACCAACAGTCTCCCAAGCACGCAAACCTTAGCCGCAACAAGCAGTTTATCCCCCTTGGACATCACCACCTCTTTCTCTTCCACCTTCCCCCCCCTCATCTTCCTGGTATCCCTCCCCGCGGCCTTCTCCTCCCGTCTCAACAACTTCTGAACAGCCAACACACACCCCTCCAAAATCTTCACCCTCGCCGCCTCCCTTCTTCTTGTGTTATCCATATCCTCAGCCTCATCCCACTTCTTAAGTCCATCCATCTTCTCCTTCACCACCTGCCTACCGCACCTCCCACCCATGCGCCCCAGCGTCGCCTGCACGGATTCCATGTCCCCCCGCATCTGCACGATGGTGTCGGCTGTTCCCAACAGCTCGCGGTAGGAGCCGCCGACCTGGGTGCGCAGGCGCGACTGCTTGTCGTCGATCTCGGCATGGAGGGCTTTGTGGATGGCGCGGATGTGGGGGAGGGGGTAGTTGGCGGAGAAGATTTGGGACGAGGAGAGGAGGGTGGAGAGGTCGGGGATTGGGTGGTTTGCCATTTTGGTGGGTGGTTGTTGTGTCGCGACGTTATGTCGGTTCGTGAATTTCGTGTCTTAGTTATAATGATGGGCGAATGCGCGGGCGGTCAAATCTGTTCGGGCTTCGAATGGGGGGATGAACAGGTGGGTCGAGCTTGCGATTGAAGGGGAAGGAGGACTATATTATAAGCGCCATTAGAGAAACAGATTAGGCATTATAGTTAAGTAGGTGGTCGTGGCAGCTTGTGGTGCGGTTCCCCAAGTCTGCAGATGTTGGATCTGTTCGCCTGTGGTGGTTTGGGAGATTTGAAGCTATCCCCAGACGGAGGTTGTCAAGGTGGTCGAGCTGGTCAAGTCGCGGCCGTCGAGTCCACAGCGGTTACGTTTCAGTTGGAGTATGGATGTCAGAGGTACATGAACCCTAACCCTTGATCCATCACGGAATTCAATAGGATTCAATATGGGAAAATGAACACAGCAACACGCACCAAGGCACTATGAACAAACTCAACTTTGAGTGTGTACTGGAAAATCTTCTTACATGCTAATCTTAGGCGCTTCAATAAAACATACCTCTACACTTTCCGGTTCCTAAGCCGACAGCCACTACCTTGCTACATCTATACAAGGGGGGGTATCATAACAATATGTATAAACAGATATCCGCCAGAACCCATCAACAAAACCCGTTAGCACTTTTCGTGCAATAGAACGCTGCCAAACACCGACTCCAAAACATCCCAAACTCCGAAGCCAGCAGACCCATCAACACTTAGGAGGCCGCCATTTCTAGGAGCTGCTCACCACGATAGAATCCTCATCCATCTCATCGCCACTACCTATCACCCCATCCTCCACAAAACTCGTAACCTCAACCATGTCAACAAGCGCCCTCAACGACGCCGCGCTCCTCTCCAACACCTGCCTCCCCACCTTCTCCGCAGCAGTCATCGCCGCCCCTCCTCCCCTCCCACCCCCCTTCTTGATCTTCTTTTCCCGTTCCTCAATCCCCTTCTCCACCGCCCACTTCAACCCATCAAAATAATCCACAGACCCGCTCTGAAACAGACACCACGCCATACTCTCCAGCACCAGACTAAACTTGGCATTATCCTCCACGGTGACCGTCTTGGCCGGAAACGGCAGAAAACACTCTCTAAGCATCGTCTGGCTGATGGCGTGGTCCGCGTCTGCTTCCGGATCGACCTCTTCGGGCTGCGGAGCGCTGCGGGGTGTGAACGACTGGGCCACATAGCGGAAGAGGGAGACGTAGATGAAGCGCGGGAGGGCGAGGTCGGCGTGGTCTAGAGAGAGGAAGAGCTCGAAACAGGGGAGGGGCAAGGATTTGAGGCGCGATGTGAAGAGATCGTAGAGCTCATGGGTCTTGCAGAGAACGTCGTGTGGGAGATAGTAGGCGCAGCCGGAGAGGAGGCGGAAGAGACGCAGTCGGAGGGGTATCGAGTCCGCTAGACCGTCGGTTACGCGCAGGGGGTTGGGGGTCGCTGTGGGCGAGACGTCGAAGGCTTTGCCAGGTTTGGAGAAGGGGGTGGACTTTGGTCGGCCTTTGGTTCGTCGGCCTGTTCGGGCGGATGGGAGGTGAGGGGTGTGAAATGCGTCTGCTTTGTCGTCGTCGTCTGTGACCGGGTCGTCCCAGTCTTCGAGGTAATCGCCGAATTGGTCCTTTTCTAGGTCGACGGCGGTCATTTGCGAGTGTTTCCGCTTGTTGTTTTTGTCTGTGTGGAGGACCGTCTCCTTGTTGAACACCTCTCTGTAGTAAGTGTTGTCCGCGGTGTTTTCGTCATCGGCAAACGCGAGCAATGCTCTAATAACTTCTTGGAGCACCCTCTTCCTATCCCGTCGTAGGTCATCCACGTATTGGACAAACAGACTTTGCTTCAGCAAAGGGTACTGGCACTTTGCCTGGGACCCGGAGTCGCTGCTATTGTTGATTTCCGCTTGGAAGTTGGCCTGATCCTGCGCAAGCCGCTCATCCCAGTCCTTCTCCAGGCACTCAATCATGAAATCCAGCCACGCCTTCCAGTGTACCCAACGGTGCGGATGTGTAGTGCTGCACCGGAACGCCCAACCCAAGACGGACCAGAAATCGGATGATCTTCTCCATATGCTGTGGTCATTTCCAGACCACTTGCTCTCAATGTTATCCGCCTCGCTAAAACTGTCGATACTGCCACCGCCGTCACTTTCGCCAGGGCTGTTGAATTCTCGCGAGTTTCTGCGGGCCCATCTGCCACCGACTTGCCCTTGTCTGAAAGAAAATGCCGAGCGGAAGTCGGCGTTTATGGGTCCGACCTTGTTGAGGAGGGTACGGAGGTATTCTCGTGATTCGGCAGCGATGTCGAGGTTGGCTTGCTCGGGGGCCCGGGATGTATACGCGGGGTGGATCGTCAGGGTGCCGAGAAGAGCGATCTGGGCGGGAGGAGGTACTCGGACAGGTTTGTCTGTTTGCTGCCTTTCACCGGCATCGCTGAGAAGACTTCCGAGTAGCTCGATTGCTGGTAGGTACATCTGCTCCTCCAGATGGATCTGGCATGATTGTTTGAGAACATGGGGAATCTCCTTGCATTGGTAGTATTTCGGTTTTTGGTCGTCTTCGTGATCGGGACTTGTGATGTTGGTGGTATCGGCAGCGTTGGGGGAGTCGGCGGCTGTGTGGAAAGAGGCGGGCGTCGATGTGCCGTCGAGATCTGTGAGCGGCGATAAGGTCGCCATGACGTAAAAATTGGGCCTCCCAGCTCTGTCACTCTCTGTAATAATGATAGGTGACAACGGTACAGAGGTTGGTGGTGAAATCCTGGGTAAGATGGAAAAAAAGTAAAAGTTGGAAAACGGTGGGAAAAGAAGACGCGCTTGATTTGGTCCGTGATGCAAACGAACGCGACGACAGCGGGGCTCCTAAATTCACCCCAATGCGCAATCACGGGATGAAGCACAGCGGTTGGCCCGGTACCTTGGCAACCTACATAGTATAGCCCAATTGAGTTAGCGCCAAAGCTTAATCCTCGTTAGTAGGTCGTCACTGTCAATGCTCCATTGTCTTATCTTCACCTTGTGCTCATTCTCTCTCCATCTTCCAATCATTCGAATAAAGAACAACAACTTCAGAGTCTTTTCAGCCGGTTTTGTAGACTGATCTCTGTGGACAAGGCGATATCAGACATTTCTTGAGTTTTGTTATAAACGTCGCAAACCCTCAACTCCTTCCCCCCAATACCAGCTTCCAGTTGAATCCACTGTCATTCAGCCCGGGAATTATATCGTCATTGAGGGTCAAGTTGTGCATTGAGGGTCGAGGAGTGTCAGGTCATGGTCCACTACAACGACCAGCAGAAGTGCAATTTTGCCATAGTCTCGTGGGACAATGGTGGTCGTAAACAACGAATATGCTTCTAGCCGCTATACAATGCACCATGCTACCGTTTGACGTCTAATCGTAGGCAAGGCCTGGAACAATGTTCTTGATCTCATGTTCCTCGCTCTTGGTTCTTTTACAGTATAGATACACTATTTACAGGTTGGACCGAACTGAAAGCGACTGGGACGCTATCCGCTAACTGTGATAAGTTTGGTCGTCGTCAGGACGTCTCTGTATTTCCTCAGAGGTGTCTGTGTTCCCTCTTTTTTTGTCATGCGCCATAATTCGTAGACTCACAGAAGGGCTGAATGACTGGAACATCCAAAACCCATTCCGTCTTCCCCCCCAGCACCTGAATGCCCAGGGCAAAGAAAGCGTCCTGTATCACCGCTTCTTGTTGCCCAAATTCGCAGAGGGATCCCATGCCTTAGGCTGCCACTCCCCACTGGGGTTACTAGCCTGAGCCTGCTTCCATGGATCGATACCCTTCTTCTTCTTCTGCTGCTTTTGCTGCTTCATCATCTGATCCCAAGTATGTTCCCTCGCTCCGCTCGTCTGGTCTGCTGGCGTCGCATGTGCCGTGGCGGAGCTCGCACCGGTAGCCGTAGCCGTGGCCGTCTCAGTAGCCGTCTCGGTAGCCGTCGCCCTGATCTTCTCCTGCTCTTCCTTCGCAGCCTGCTTCGCCTCCTCACTCCCAAAGACAGCCTGGTTACTGACACCACTCGTCTCAACACCGCTCACAACCCTTCCACTTGCCCCCTCCGTGAAGGGACTGCTCTTCTTCATACCCTCTCCCGCCAGAGGCGGAACCGGCTGCCCATATTCCTCGCCTGGCTTTCCAATGGTCCTGGTTGATGGTTCCCCTGGCGAATCCGGAATGTACTTCGCCTTGGCCTCCCATCTCTCGTCCGCCATCTTGGCCAGCACCTTGATCCTTTCCTGCCGTAGTACCTCGGCCTCCTGCTCTTCTATCGTTGGCGGGTCCTCCCGCGTATATCGAAGCCATTGATGCCAGGAGGGAGGAACGGCGACGTCACTGAAGTGAGTGCTGCGACCGCCTGGGTACTGGACTATTCGGCGCCAGCGGATGGTGGAGCGAGTGGGGCGGAACTGATAGTAGGCATTGCCGGCTAGGTCGAGGCCTGTCTGGGGTTAGTAATGTGACAGAGGGGAGGGGACAGAGGTGAGAGTGAAGAAAGAAAGGGGTTGCGTGAGTGAGTGAGAGACGGCAAGAGACATCTTGTGAGATAGTGATGGGAAAGGAGATATCAGACTTGGGAAAGGAAAATGATATGTAAATGAAGGACTTCTTGGCCTGAGGATCCCCCAAGGATCAAAGCGCGTATATAATCGATCTGCGGCGTTTACGGCGTGACCGGGACAGCAAGGGCCAAGGGGGCAACGGGATGATCATTTATTTTTTTTCTCAGTTCTTACCGACGAGCAGCTTATTACGCCATGGGAACTTGATGGCTTTCCACTTGTACCATGCCCGCTTCAGGGGGGAGATGGTCTTGAGGTTGAGCGACATGAGATTGCCGGTCGATCTGTAGATGCGCCCTATCGAGTGATGTGCACGGGATGAGATGAGACGGAGTGAGAGTGAGAGGAGCGAGAGGATGGATGGAAGAGTCAGTTGGTCGCCGTTGGGAACCCGCGGACCGTTGAGCCGTTGGTATCAGATCATGGGTGGTGGAAATTGGGGTGAATCTCGAATTCCACTGGTGAGTGACGTCGGTTCCGGTGTGACCAGTGTGCCGCGCCAGTGATGAAGTCCGGGTGACGGCGACGGCGCTACGGATGGACCCGTCCGTCACCCGCTGCACGACAGCCGGGATTAAACCAAGCCACAGACATGGGAAGGCGCATGGCATCAAGCCACGTATAAATCTCCGCAGCAGCGCGTCACAGCATTTGTGGCTGGTGCACGCACTAGGAGAAGGTGTTTATTTGTGATTGCGTAGGCGAGCGGGGTTGCTAACAATCACAGCGCCCGGCAGAGTGGGATAGTGGGTATCGCAATTAGGGCCCCCCGCTGGTGTCCCCTGTAGCACCCTGTCAAAACCTGTGGACAATAGTGGAATGCTAATTTACAGCTTATGAATCGTCCGAGTCCCGTCGTCGTGATTGACGAGGACGACTCTTTTTTAGGTGACTATCGAACAATGCACCTGCCCGAGGGAACCAGCAAAAGAAAAGACACAAATCTCCCTCAAAAGAGAGGATCCCAATCAATCTCTGATCAGATTGGACGCAATCTCGAGAACCCAGCCGACGTCTGTGTAAACACATAATACGAGCTTTCGCCAATTTCTCTGCCCCTCTTTGCATCCTTTTTTTTTTTTGCTTCGACGACTACCTGTCTCTCTCAGATACCGAAATACTCGACCTTTTCGCCTCTGAGGAAATACAAAGATAGTATCAGCAGCGAGGGATAAGCCGGGAATTGCGCCAGAGTCCGCCAAATTCCACAAGATTGCCCGTTCTGGAAGCTCATCTGGACCATCCCTGTTGGTGATCCAAGATCCGGTTAGAGACACTGCTCTTACTATCCTCCCCTGGCCAACCTTGGATCCCGTCCCTGATCCCAGCCTTGCTCGGGCCTGACATGAACCTGGAACCTGGTCCCCATTCCGGCCGCCAAAGTGACCCGACAACTCCAAGGCCCCATCTCCCAACTGGATTCCAATCCTTATCCCAAACACTTCACGCCTCCCCTTGGGACACCGGTGAATAGTCTTGACCCTTTCCCCGACGTCTTCTGGTGCAACTGGAACACGCGCCTCAAGCAGAGATACACCATGGCTTCCGTCACTTCGCTGGACAAAGACCTGCGCAAGCTGCGCGCCGAAAAGTACACGCCCCAGGCCGCCGGCGAGGCAAAGTCCTGGATCGAGTCCGTCATCGGCGAGAAGCTGCCCCAGCCCGATTTGCTCGATGCCCTCAAGGATGGCGTTGCTCTGTGCAAGTGAGTCCATTATCCTGCCTGTCCTTCTTATCAGATCATAGCACCAAACAGACTAACTCGTGCCTACCCATCTATCCAGGCTCGTCAACAAGGTGCTGCCACCACCCGGCGTCAAGTTCAAGCAGTCGGCCATGCCCTTCGTCCAGATGGAAAACATCTCCATCTTCCTGCGATCGTGCAAAGCCCCGCCGCTGAACCTGCTCGAGCACGACGTTTTCCTGACTGTCGATCTTTACGAGCGCAAAGACCCCGCACAGGTACTTCAGTGTATCGGTGCCTTTAGTCGAGCTGCCAACGCCGCCAACCCCTCAGCAATCCCGACTGTAATCGGACCCAAAGTCAACGCCCACAACAAGTCTGTTGTAAGTCCCCAGGCCACCGGTGGCGCCCCCTTGAAGAGCCCAGGTCTTCCTGCGCGCAACACCTCGACCGCCAGCAATGCCACCGTTTCATCCTTCAGCTCATCCTTCGGATCGTCTCTCCAACCCACGGCATCGCCTTTGGTTGCGCAGAAGACGGGAGGCTCGGTAGCGAGCAGCAGATGGGGTGCCAAGTCCCCAACCCTCAGTGCTACCACCCCCTCTGTCTCGGGGAGCGTCAGCAGCTGGAGCAATAAGAACCACGAGGGCACCACGTCCCCGGCCTGGAACATTGCCCAGTATGGATACATGGGCGGTGCGAGTCAAGGCACCATGGGCGTTTCGTTCGGCGGTCGTCGACAGATTACTACTGCTGCCCCGCACGTGCCTAGCGTCCAAGAAAAGGAGCGAAAGCGAAAGGAGGCCGAGGCCGAGGCGGAACGCAAGCGCAAGGAGGAGGAACAACGGAAAAAGGCTGAGAAGGAGATGGCGGAGGAGCGCGCTCGTCAGGAAGAGGAACGCAGGTGGGAGGAGGAGACCCGCAAGGCCCACGAGGAGGAGCGCAAGCGGCTCGAGGAGGAAAAGCGGCGTTGGCAGGAGGAGGAACGTCAGTGGAAGCTCGAGCAGGAGAGGCGACGCAAGGAGGAAGAGGAGGCCGAGCGACGACTTCAAGCCGAGCTGAAACAGGAGGAGGAGAAGAAGCGCGCCGCCGAGAAGCAGATCCAGAACCAGGCCCAGAACCATACCCGCGAGAGGAGCGATCCCCGGCTGCGCGGTCAGCTACTCAGCCAGTACCAGGCCGAAGAGTCCCGAGACAAGGAGCGGATAAGAGAGCTCGAGCGGGAACTTGAGAAGGCCCGGAGGCGAGAGGCCGAGTACGAGCGCGAGCGCCAGGAACGCTCCCGTCGACTCGGCGTCAGCAGCGGCGACGACTCAGACGAGAAGCAGCGCTCGCGCAGCCGCCCTGCTCGGCCCATCAGCAGGCAGGATTCGTGGAAGCCGCGCGACGAGCGGCGGTTTTCTAGCAGACCTCCGTCGCCTCTGGTGCAGGACATCCTAGACGGCTACCTCGACAGCCCCGTCCAGCCGGCGGCAGGAGGAGCCCGCTCCCCCCGCGCGACCC